>CAUYQV010120011.1:0-26586 GCA_963574575.1 Galagoides demidoff | reverse complement strand
GAGCCTCAAGCTATCCCCCGGGGTAGAGTGCCATGGCATCACAGCTCATAGCAACCTCCAACTCCTGGGCTCAAGCGAGTCTCCTGCCTCCGCCTCCCAAGTAGCTGGGACCACAGGCGCCCACCACAACGCCCGGCCATTTTTTGGTTGCAGCCATCACTGTTGTTTGGTGGGCCCGGGCTGGGGATTCGAACCTGCCACCTTAGGTGTACGTGGCTGGCGCCTTAACCGATTGAGCCACAGGCACTGAGCCAGGCACAATAATTTTGCAAATAACTGAATAACTGAAAATCTTAGTACCTTCTCAGCACTGTGGAGAATAGCCTTACCTATCATCCTTAGGAGGAATCTTTTTCCCTTGGCAGCTTGATAGATTATACAGCTCATCTATTTAAGTAATTAATTGATTGAGCCGTAAGTGTTTGTTCCTTCTGGGCTGTTAACCCTCCACCCTGCCTTTTCTCCCTGTGCAATGTCCAGTACATCTTCAACTTAGAGTGATGACCCATTTGAAAGTGACCTGGTTCCCAAAGGTCCCCTCATCAGTGCTCTCCCCAGTGGCCACTTACCCCTCAGAGTTCACATTCCAGCCCTCCGTGCAGACAATGGCCCATAGTGCTCTTAGATCACAGACGTCAGAAGTGTCTTGTAGACCGGGACTACCAGGAGGCTAAGGCGGACCACCCTACCTTGACTTGGAGCCCTCATGCCCTGTGCCCTCGGTTCACTGGCCTTCCCCGTCTCTCCTTCTCATGTTCTTCTCCACTTACCCTATTTTCACTTCCAAATTTTTAATCATGCCTAAAAAGACCTTGTAACTAATCCCACATCCTCAGAGGACACCCTTGTCTTCTACTTTACAGAGAAAAATAGAACCCATTGAGAGAAACTCCCATACCTCACTGATATCCACAAATAGTCACACTTGGCTATGGCTGTGCCTTCCCTCCCCGTCTCCACAGCCAGGGCCTCCACCTGAGCTTTGGAACCTCAGCCCTCCTGTCTTGCCAGGAAAGGTCACTGTGTGTTACCACCTCCCTATCTTTTCAATTCCCCCTCAAGTGGATCCTTCTGGAAGGCTTTTGAAAAACACCAATTTTGAACAGGGAACACCAATCCTGAACAAGAGGAAAACATGTCTCTTTATTCACAGACCTGTACTCAAAGATGTGGATCGTGTAAATATGTGTGTGCTGTTAATTACTTCTTGATATATATTCTAACACACCCTTTGGGCAGATGTTAAAGAAACTGTCTTTGTTAAATATTGAAAAGATACAAATTACTATTTCTTAATAGGTTTAAGACCGAAAAAGGATCTCCCTATAGCTCATCTCCTTCCCAGACGTAGATGCTCTTCTGCATTTTTGAGTTTTTTGTCTCATTCTCTTAATTTGCAGCAGAGTTTTATATCTTTACACAGCATACTATAGAATTTTGTGGCCTTTTGAATGTACCAGTTGAGCATCCCTCATACCAAAATCTGAAATCTCAAATCCAACCTGCTCTGAAATCCCCACTTTTTGAGCACTGATGTGATGCCACAAGTGGAAAATTCCACACGTAAGTACTTAACACACTATGTTTCATGCACAAAGCTATTAAAAATGTTGTATAGGTCATGTGTTGTAAGGTCATGTGTCTAAGGGGTATATGAAACATAAATACCTTTCATGTTTAAACTGGGATTTCATCTCTAAGATATTTCATTATGTATATGCAAATATCCTAAATCCAAAACACTTCGTTCCCAAGCATTTTGGATAAGGGAGACTCAACTGGTACCAAAAGCCCCTAACAGAACGTGTACTGTTTTGTCACTTACTTTCTTTTTAAGTCAACGTTATGTTCTTGGAATTCAGCTATGCTTCAATGTTATATAATAATTTATTTTATGAATATGTAACAATGTATTTATCTATTCCACTGTTGATGCCTATGTGAGTTATTTTCAGTTTGTTTTTGTGGCCATGATAAAGAGCACGAGTGTGTCACAGTGTACATTTACAAGAGAGTTGCTTTCAAATCTATACCTAGAAATGGAAGACCTGAGACATGAAGGTATTTAGGTCTTTAGCTGTATGAGATAAGGCCAAATTATTTTTCCGAAGTTATTGAATTAATTTATGCGCTGATGAGCTGTGTGTAAGATTTTTATTTGTTTCACACACTCACCATCACTTGCTATTGTCCAGACTTATAAAATTTTGCCATTCTGACAGGTATGAAACATCTCATTGTATTTATTTGAATTCTTAAATTCTTAAAAACTGTGGCAAAATACACATAAAATGTGTCATCTTAACCACTTTTCAGCATGCTGTTCAATGACGTGGAGTCCATTCACACTGTTGTACAGCCATCACCGCTGTCCATCTCCAGAACTCTTTTCATCTTGCCCAACAGAAACTCTGTACTTATTCAACCCCATCCTCCCCTTCCTCCCCTCCACCTGACCCCCAGCACCATTTTGCTCTCTGTCTCTATGAATTTGACTACTCTAAGTGCCTCACAGAAGTGGAAATGTACAGTATTTCATTTTGGGGGAGATTTATTCCACCTAATATAATGTCCTCAAGGTTCAAGCGTGTGATAGCATGTGTCAGAATTTCCTTCCTTTTAGAAGTAATAATACCCTCTTGTATGCATAAGCGTATTTTGCTTATCTATCTGTTTATCTGTTCACAGACACTTGTGTTGCTTCAATGTCATGGCTTTTGTAAATAATGCTGCTGTAAGCTTGAGGGTGCAAATACCTCCTCGAGATCTTACCTTCAATTCTTTGGGGGATATATCCAGAAATGGAGTCCCTGGATTATATGGTAATTCTGTTTCTAATTTTTTTAGGACTGGCCATACTGTGTTGCACAACAGACATACCCCTGTACATTCTCACAACAGTGCGCCTGGATTCCACATCCCTGTAAATACTTCTTTTCTGTTTTTGTGTTTATTGGTTTTTTTTTATAGTAGCCATCCTAATGGGTAGTATGAAGTGGGATATCTCATTGTTTTGTAAATTTTATTTCTCTAATCATTAATGGAATTGAAAATCACTTTTTCCTCCCCAATCTCTTTTTTGCTTAAGCCAGTGGAGAAATTTTTTTCACAATGACCATTCTCTTAGTAAACACCTACAAGTCTTTGCCCGTTTTTGTTTGTAGTTGCCCCAACCATATTAATTTGTAATAGTTCTTTACACACGCTCTATGTCGATCCTCTGTTAGTTCTATTGCTATAAATTCTTCATTTGTGACTTAATTTTACTTTCTTTACAGTCTATTTTATGAACATAAATTATTAATTTTAAAATAGAAAGTCTAACATTTTTATTCATAATTTGCATTTTTTCTAAATTATTTAAGAATCCTTCCTTGCCTGAAGCAAAGGGGAAAAAAAGTATCACAAATTGTCTTCTAACACGTTTGTAGCTTTCATTTCACTTTCACATATAAGACTTTGATCTATGTGAAGTGAATTTGGGTTTTGATATGAAGTAGAGATCTAATTTTCTGTGTACACAGATGCCATATTGTCCAATCGCTGCTGAAAATACATTGTTTTTCCCCATTGATCTACTGTGCAACTTCTGTTATGGACCAGCATAAATATGTGTGGGTTTGTTCATGAATTCCATTTTCTTATTACTGCTTTATGTTTTCTATACTTCCCTGTTCTATAATTACTTAGCTACTATAGCTCCATACTCATTCTTAATAGCTTTTCTTCTTCAAGACTATCCTGCTGTACTTAACTTTTTACTGATTCATATACATTTTGTCAAGTTTGATCAAAATAAAAACAAAAACTGTGGGTCTATTGTTTGCTTTGAATCTGAAGATCAATTTTGGTAAACGGGGTACTTTAGTAGCCATTTCACCCATAAGACAAGTAAATGTTTCCACTTATAAAGGTCTTCATTAATGTCTTTCAATAAAAATTTTATAGGCTCGGCACCTGTGGCTCAAGCGGCTAAGGCACCAACCACGTACACCTAAGGTGGCGGGTTCAAATCCCCAGCCCAGGCCCGCCAAACAACAATGATGGCTGCAACCAAAAAATGGCCGGGCGTTGTGGCGGGTGCCTGTAGTCCCAGCTACTTGGGAGGCTGAGAAAGGAGACTTGCTTGAGCCCAGGAGTTGGAGGTTGCTATGAGCTGTGATGCCATGGCACTCTACCCAGGGGGATAGCTTGAGGCTCTGTCTCCAAAAAATAAATAAATAAATAAATAAAAATTTTATAATTTTCACCATAAATGTCTTTTCTTAACATATTACATTAATTTGTAGCTAACTTATATTTTATGCTATTGCAAATGATACAAAGTTTAAATATACATTTCTTACTACTGATGAGATAGAGAAATGCAATTAATTTTTTGTTTATTTATTTATTTTGAGATAGAGTATTACTCCATCTCCCTAAGGTTACGTGCCGTGGCTTCATCATAGCTCACAGCAACCTCAAACTCTTGGACTCAAGCAATCCTCATGCCTTAGCTCCCTGAGTAGCTGGAACTACAGGGGCCTGCCACCACGCCTGGCTAATTTGTCTATTTTTGGTAGATACAGGGCTTTCTCTCACTCAGACTGGTCTTAAACTCCTAAGCTCAAGCAATCCACAGCCTCAACCTCCCAGAATACTAGGATTAAAGGCGTTTTTATGTTTATTTGAATTCAGCAAACTTCTAAGTTATCTGTTTACCTCTAATACTTTTTTTGTAGGTTCATTTGAGTTTCTAGGTTGGAAACATGACATCTGTGACTGACGCAGTTTTGTTTCTTCCTTTGAGACTTTTACATCTCTTATTTATTTCCCTTGCTTCATTGTAGTATCTAGTACAATGTTGAGTAGAAGTGGTGATTAGGAGTAATTTCAATATTACTCCATAAACAAGGAAGTATGGAGAATTCTCAAAGAACAAAATAGACATCCCATTTGATCTTGCAATCCCATTAATAGGCATCTATCCAGAAGAAAAAAAAATCCTTTTATCATAAGGACATTACATTAGCACTAGACTGTTTATCACAGCACAATTTACAATCGCCAAAATGTGGAAACAGCCTACATGCCCACCAACTCAGGAATGGATCAACAAGCTGGGGTACATGTATGCCATGGAATACTATTCAGCCATTTAAAAGGTAGAGACTTTACATCTTTTGTATTAACCTGGATGGAGGTGGAACATAATCTTCTTAGTAAAGCATCACAAGAATGGAGAAACAAGAATTAAATGTACTCAATTCTAATATGAAGGCATTAGCTGGTCTAACACAAGGGGTAGGGTAGGGGGATGAGGAATTGGGGAGAGGGGAGGAGGGAGGGGTATGGAGGGTTAAGGTGTACAGCACACCTCTTAGGGGCAGGACACAATTGCAAGAGGGACTTTATCTAACAACTGCAATCTGTGTAACCCAATTCTTTGTACCCTCAATGAATCCCAAACAATAAAAAAAGAAAGTTTTGAGAAAATAAAATATATTACTCCATAAAGTATAATTTTGATTTAAGAGCACAAGTACATCTGTATTATATATATAGATGTTTATGAAAATATATATAGGTATATAGATATGTATATTTTCAGATATTCCTAATTAGGTTAAGGAAGCTTCCTTCTAATCTTAGTTCCCTAATGGCTATTACCATGAATAGATGTTGAACTGTATTTGTTAATTTTTGCATTTTTTTTTTTTTGGTGTTGTGCTGGGTAGAGTGCTGTGGTATCACAGCTCACAGCAGCCACAAACTCGTGGGTTTTAAGTGATTCTCTTGCCTCAGCATCCCAAGTAGCTGGGACTACAGGCACCCACCACCATGGCCAGCTATTTTTTTGTTGCTGTCATTGTTGTTTAGCTTGTTCAAACCTGCCAGCCTGGGTGTATGTGGCTGGCACCCTACCCATTGAGCTACAGGTACTGCTTCCAAGAAGTATTTTCATTTGTTTGTTTGTTTGTTTGTTTGTTTTTCTATTCTCTAGGAAATGCTGCCATTTTAGGTCTACTTCAACCAAGTTCACTGTTCCAGTTTCCTCGACCACCTAGACAATACCAGTCACACCTGCAGATCCTGGATGGGGTCATGTTGTGTTCACAACCTCCTGGGAATGTTTGTTTATCTTGCCTTTGTTCCTCTGCTTCCTTTAGCATCACTGCAACTTTCCCTGTGGTTTGGGTTTGGGACTGGACCACTTTCATTCCTCTCATTCTGATGGTTTACCATTTTGTGTCCCACCTTACTACACAGAGTATTTCCTATTAGACTTCCTAAACTGAGTGAGAATAAGCTCTCAAGTTTCCCCCCTTGACTCCTCATGTCTGCCAATACCAAAGCCCAAGTTTGCTAGGATCAAGAATATCAAGGCATGGGCAGTGCCTGTGGCTCAGTGGGTAGAGCACAGGCTCCATATACTGAGGGTGGCAGGTTCAAACCCAGCCCCAGCCAAACTGCAACAACAACAAAAAATAGCTTGGAGTTGTGGTAGGTGCCTATAGTCCTAGCTACTCAGGAGGCTGAGGCAAGAAAATTGCCTAAGCCCAGAAGTTGGAGATTGCTGTGAGCTGTGATGCCACAGCACTCTACCAAGGGCAATAAAGTGAGACTCTGTCTCTAAAAAACAAAACAAAAGGGCAGCTCCTGTGGCTCAAAGGAGTAGGGCGCTGGCCCCATATGCCGGAAGTGACAGGTTCAAACCCAGCCCTGGACAAAAGCTGAAAAAAAAAAAGAAGAATCACAGCATCTTTGGAGACACCTTATTTCTGTTTCTCATTTTCCCTTAGATTTTTTTTCTGCTGTTTAGTAGTACCTTATCAGAGATCTGTCCTTTAAAGAGACATTAAATATATGCAGCCAGATTTTTAATTGTATTTAATGGAAGGATTGGTTCACATAATCTAGTGTGCCACAGAAATTGGAATTAAACACCATCTCTTTTTTCACTGTCACTCAAAGAATAAAATAAATTAATTCTTAGATGTCCCTTCAAAAAGGTTATTACTCCGAAAATGGATTCTGTAGTTAAGATACTTCTCAAAAGAGGAATGAAGACAAAGGAATACGAGATAGATTAGAAGGTCTCTGATTTTGAACGTGGTCTTATAATATCTGTGAGGTTGATTAGCTGCCAATGGAAAGAGAGAGAAAAAAAATACATAGGAATGGACAAAAGAGGAAATAAGAAAATAGAAAGGAATAGACAAAAGAGGAAACAAGAAAAAAATAAGTATAACTAGATATATTTATCTGCTACTTTAAAGTCGGATGGGGATTGTAGACTTGAACCACAAGCTGGCAGTGACCTCAAGTCATCATTTAGTGCTAAAGATGAATCCTCAGGTCTCCAGAAATGAACCCTATCACATCACAATTCTCTCCTGGGTCTCTCACTAAATGTTTGTAAAGTGCTTACGTAAAGCTTATTAAATGTGCTTGCAAATCTAGAATATTGACCTAAATTCCAACAATGTAATGCAGGCAAGATAGATGGAAGCATTTCCTGCAAGTGGATATTGTTAAACCAGCAAACAAAAATCTTTGATGATTCCTTATCTGTGATTTTATGATTCTGTCTCTCTCCGTATAATCCTTTTATATATATTATAAAAACTGATGATATCTGTGTATCTCTGTGTGTGTTTGTACATACAAAAATCAGTGTTCTTCTGTAAGAGGAATGAAAATAGGCAAGATGTCCCTGGTGTTTCATTCCAACCTAATGATCCTAGTAATTTCACTCTTTGGAAATCAATGGCTGAATTTCAATTTAGGTCCAAAGGAAATCTTCCTAAGAGGCTTTGAGAGTGTTTTCTATAGCTCTGGGTAGTAGAGGAAACCCTTGACATTGTTCTCAGCTCTAATTTCATGGTCACTAAGGTTGTTATTCTAAGATGGCATTTTAAGAGTCTTCAAATAAGTGCCTATTTGAGCAAGGAACCAGAATCAGCTTACTTTCTGAGCTTCTCAGAGCTCCTTGGGTCTCTGAGTTTATTATAATAGCACAGTGCCTCCTTTGCATATTTTTGCTGGCATCTCCTTTTGGCAACATCTTCTTCATCCATCATTGCCTTTGCCTGTAGTCGCCAGTGGAAAGGGTTTTGGCTTTGATCAATGGGTTCTCTCTGCAAAGGGGCCATAGTTAGTGAAGGTTTTTTGAACATCTGGAACATATCTTTTCTCTGGAGACCAAAAGACTTTACTACCAGCACGTTGGAATTTCAGTACTACAAATAGGCTACAAAAATCTTTGAGCGTGAAAGACTTCAGGAAGCTATAAAATCTGTAGGCGCCCCAGGACCTTGAGGCTTTCTTTGGGATTTATAGCATCCACTGTATAGGTGACCCTGCCTCCCATCTCGCTTACCCAATCTGTCTCACATATCACAGTTAGATTCACGTTCCCGAGGCTCTGAGCAAATCTTCTTTTCTTGCTTAAGATTATCTCTGAGTAGGGAATAAAACAGTGGTTACCAGGGGCACGGGCAAGGGGAAACAAGACAATGTAGGTCAGATGATACAAAGTAGCAGGTAAGTAGGATGAATAAGTGTAGAGATCCAATGTACAATATGAGAACGAACTGTAATAAAATTGTGCTGTCTCACAGATATCTGCTACATGGGTAGATTTTAGCTGCTCTTGCCACAGTGAAAGGCTGGGGGTGGGGGGACCCAGGGAGATGATGGATATGTTAATTTGCTTTGCTATAGGAGCATTTTACTATCTATGTGCATCCTCTAATAGCCTGGTGGACAATAAAATATATATAGTAGCATTTCTTAAGAAGAAGAAAAGAATATTTCTCAGATACTTCCCACTGTCTGAAGTTAAATCCACCCATTCTTATTCCCATTTCTGCTGCTCAGCTCCCCATCTGCTGTGTCACTTAGGTCGGTCCTGGGAGTGTCCTACTCCCACACACCTAATTCATCTTCATTTCCCACCTTTGTTCTATGTCCTGACCAAGGACTTCCAGGACCCTTCTTCCTCCCCAGCCCCTGTCCCCTGCACAGACCCTGTTGTGCTCATTGTCTCCGACAGACGCGCCCTTTATGATTCCTACTCATCATCCTCATCAGTGCCTGGCAAACATTAGTTTGCAAAGAGAGGGGTAAATATTGACCCGCTCTTGCCTTCCCTTTCCCCATCCCATTCCTTAGCTACATAATAATAGAAACAGCCACTATCAAGTGCTTGAATTTTCCATTTTAATCCTAGCCACATCTCAGTTCAGTGATGAAGAAAACAAGATCCAGGGAAATAAAGGTACTTCTCATTCACTCAGCTGCAGAGTTAAGACTCGCAATCAAAAACGTCTACAGAGACAGCTGCAGAGTTAAGACTCACAACCAAAAAATGCAACAAAGCAAAGTTTACCACTTTGTGATGATAACAGAAGTTTATAACCCTTTATCCTCTCTCTCTTCCTTCTTTCCAAGACCCCTTAGTAGATAATTTAGTTATTTCAGGTGCAACATGGCACAGAAGAGTGAGTCTGGTTTTTGAACCATAGAGACCTGAGCAGGAATTGTATCGTCAAGACTTACAAGCAAAGTATCACAAGAATGGAGGAAAAAAGTAAATGAGTTAATATTAACAAAGATCTCAGAAGGGTGCTTATTAAATCAAAGTTAGCTTTCATTATTACATGGATCAAAGACACCCATTTCCCGCTACAATGTTTGAAGCACATTGAAAAATTCATGTTCCTTTCTTCTTTCTTTTTAGTTATTTATCACTTTGTTAAAGCTTCTGAAAGTCCATTACCTCCTGAATGACATTTTACAATTCCTCAGATTATAGTTTATGTTAAGTTCTAGGTGTTTTAGTTTCTTAGATAATGTAGTGCATGCTGTGGTAAATACCCAGATTTCTTTTCTGAACTGAGGTACTAGTTTTCCAGCTCCCAGAAGTTCAGGGTGCTAAAGACTCATTCATATTCCTTTCTGGGAATGGCTTTATGTTTACATTCTTTCCTGAGGAAATCCCATACCTAATCAGTGGTTAAAGTGGGGGTAGGAGGGCCTGGGCCCTGTGTCTCAATTAGAGACTCTCTTGAGAACCACCTCAACTTCAGATCTTCCCAGAAGAGAGCAAGGCGAGGCCTTGGTTTCAAATGTATCACAGTTCAACATCTTCCTATGCCCAGTTCTGGGTCTTCCCTCTCCCCTCTTCTACACTAGTATTATGACAACTTCCTAGTAAACTTCCTCCATGCAAATTTTCATGTTAGACTTTGTTTCCAGGGAATCTAGCATGTGAAAGTTGGCAATTGGTGCCAAGAACCCCCTTAGGAAGTAGATTACAAAATGAGATATTGGAGCTGCCTCCTGTTGGCTGGCTGTGAATGAGTCTCCATGTAGTGGTGGTAAATGGGGCACTGACAACCCCTGACATGTGATTGCAGAGCAACTATTAAAACTTTCACTGGTGTTGAACTTGAATGAGACAAAGGAAGAAGGGCATGCAAAAGCTGCAGTAATTCAAGCCTTTGAGAGGTTCATGTAGTAGTTATATGGACTGTGGAATTGGATAGTTCCTGCTAGGGCCTAAGGAGATATTAGAAAAAATGATGATAGGCTGAGGGTGATTAATTACCAATTTAGGCTTAAGTGTAAAAGCCAGAGAGTCCAGGGCAGCATATAAAAATGCTCTCATCTCCTGCAGTTGGAGAACAGAAAAAGTGGATGACCTAGGACTTAATATTTGATTGTTAGGGTAGCAGAACACCAGGGAAGTCTCAAGTCTCCACTGCGGCAGGTCTGCTCTGCCAAGGTTAGGATGCTGATTGGAAAAAGGGAGACCTTGGGATTTAGCATGGTGACAATACACTCCAAAATTTTGTAGCTTCTACTTTCTCTCTAAATGCCCTGGGCCTGCAGAGGGCCCACTCCTCCCTGTGATAGGCTTGCACTCCCTCTTTTTTTTTTTTCAGAAGATGTAGAAATGTTTGTCTTGGATGACAACTTGTAGCCCTTTCAGGATCTACCCTTCCATCTTCCTGGCTAGCAGACTAATGATTAGGGTCAGGTTACAACATAACCCAGCAGGGGAAGTGCTTTTGTGCTAAGAGAGGAAAGGAACTATACCCCCTAGAAGTTGCAGTACTAAGCTAACATATCAGCAGGAGCCAGGGAAGTATGGCCCCTGTGTGTGCTGAATCACATGTGTGTGTGTGTGTTTGAGAGTGAGAGAAAAAGAGAGAGAGAGAGAATGTAGTGGGGTATAAGGTAAGTTTAGAGACATAGGAGCATTTTCCTATGGTATAGGATTTAACACCTGAGAAAAACCCAAGAGGATTCTAACATGCAGCTAAAATTCCTCTTAAAGCTCGAAGAAAGTGATGGCCCACATTAGGTGAAGTAGAGATACCAGAATTGCCATGGCAGATGGTGGACAGACGAATTAAAACACTCAAAAGACTGAGTGTGCTAGAACAGAAATACTATCTATAATAACCCAATAGTCAATTATATTCTCTATGAGGGTTTAAAGGGCGCTCCACTTACCAAAGTGATAAAGAATTCCCTGGTGCAAGGGGCCCTGGCAATGAGAGGCACAGTGGTAGCTCTTCTCTGAGGCAGGGCTGATGGAAGGGTTGCCATTATAGAATAGGG
Organism: Galagoides demidoff; assembly: GCA_963574575.1. Taxonomy (NCBI): domain Eukaryota; kingdom Metazoa; phylum Chordata; class Mammalia; order Primates; family Galagidae; genus Galagoides; species Galagoides demidoff. The sequence continues at coordinate 14,970 of CAUYQV010120011.1, read as the reverse complement.
CTCTGATGAAGGGGATTCACAGGAGCCTGATATATAGGCCAATTGGTGGCATTTTCCTATCAGAGCAAGGTGAGAGAACTTATTGTAATGCACAGCTAGGTTAGAATGGCAGAAAGCTATGGAGATGGTTAATAGAATACAGAGTTCCTAGGGGCAAGATAGAAGGGCAGCCATGACATTTGTTACTTAAATCAAGCATAGATGATTAGGATTCTGAGGGCAGCTATCTTATAGAAAGTCACAGTTCATAGACTTCCTTCAAGGCCTGAGGTAGTCTTTAGACCGGAAACCCAATGACTTAAGGAGGGGTTAATTATTTAGGAAGAAATGTCTTCCCACAGAGAGACAAATATATACATTAATTATACTTCTAGTCATTTACCAAAGGGACATGGGGTCATTTACTTGAGAAATCATACATTGAGGCAAAGGCATGAGCCTAATATTTTGAGGTCTTTGGACACATGGTCCAAGTTGACATTGATTTCCAGGGCCCTAAAGCATCATCATTGGCCTTCTATTAATGTAGGGCTATGTGGGGGTCAAGTTGTAAATGAGATGCTGCCCAGGTTTGGCTCATATTGGGTCTACACTTCCAGGGACCCACCCAGTGGGCATTTTCTTAATCCCTGAATATATGGTTTAAATGGATTTCTTTGGTATTTGAAAGAATTACCACATTGGTGCCATGGGCTGTGTCAGAGCTTTCATAATGAGGAAGATCAATTGGAGGCTTCTGTATATCTGTCTTACACCTGCCATTCATTACACCAAGATAGTAAATGAATAACAGTACTTTCCAGCAAAATTACAGAGTGTAGAGATGCTCCCAACGCATGAATTAATGCAGGGCTTGTGGTTTCCTTCCTATTCCTGATTCATTCATTACTCTGTCACTTAAAAGAACCCAAATGGCCCTAAAGGATGAGAGCAATTTCCACAAACTCAACCAAGTAGTAGCTCCAATTGTATATGGTATGTCAGATGTGGTCACCTTTGCAATTAATATGTCTTCTCCTCAAGTTATGGCATGTGTCCACTGATTTGGCAAATAATCTCTTCTATGTCCTTATGAAGAAGCAAGGCAAGATGCAGTTTTGTATTCACATGGAATGGTCATCAATAGACATTCATCACCTTGCCTGAAGGCTATTTCCACTTTCCCATTCTCTGTCACGATATAATCCAAAGGGAATCGCACCACTTAGATACTCTGTAGAATATCACCTTGGTCCACAATATTGACATCTTGTTATTTGGATCAGATGAGAAAAATGTGGAAAATACACTGGAGGCCAGAGAGTAGGAGAAATGTTTGATTTCTTACAAAATCAGTTGTAATTTTAGAGGTCTCATCATCTGATGCATGCCAGGACATTTGTTATAATAAAGAGGGAAATACATCTTTCTCCTTGCGTCAGTAAGAAGGAAACAATGTCTGGTCGGTCTTGTTTGGGGGATCTGGAGGTAGTGTATACCACATTTGGGAATACTACTCTGACTCATTCACTAGTTGACAAAGGGGGTGCTGGCTGTAAGCAGGACCCAGAGAGGGTTATGCAGCAAGTCTAGGGCCCAGATAGGTCATACACCTGTGTATGGCATCCTGTGGTCTTACAGGTGATTTAGTAGTAAGAAAGAGGCTATGTGGCAAGTTTATGGAAATCTATGCTTATTCCATGATATCTGTATCTGAATATTATTCACATACGGAAAACAGCTCCTAGTATACAACTGGGCCCTAAGAGATGGCCCACCTAAACATGGGATGTTAAGTGACCATCATGAGCTCAGTTCTCAAACCCACCAAGTCATAAGGCCAGCAGATCCAGGATTAACCCACTGTAAAACAAGTGGTACATCCAGCACTGATTGTGAGCATGGTCAGAGTGTGAAGATAAGATGCTGAAGCACACACCACGTCATCTGCCACTGTCCCAGCTTCTCTACATCAGCCCCAACTTGCATGGGGAGCATCCCCATATCTAGCTGACAGGAGACAGAAATGTCTAAGCTTGCATAGGGGTGGCTCAAGTGTATGGGTGCAGCTGAAAATGCTTTGTGGATGGATTACAGCCCTATTCATGGGTGTCCCTGAAGGAAAGCAGCAGAAGAAATCCTCTCCAGTGGGCAGAACATGGACAGGTACATCTAGCATGCACACAGTATGGAAATAGATGTGGTCTGACACAAGAATACACACACACAGTTGTTTGAAAGAGTTGGGGAAATATTGGAGATAGAAGCTTTTAGAAGTAACAGACATGAGAATGGACCTATTGGAGTGGGCATAAAGCCTGAAGGTTTTTGCATCACTTATTATTTCCCACCAGAGAGTATCCTTTGAGGAAGAGGCACTGTGCAGAGTGACTCAAACAGTTGATGTCAGCCAAACCATCATTGGTCACCCCCTGGTTGAAACAAGGGGCCAATAAACAGAGTATCCACCATATCTGGAAGGGAATTGCATGGGCCCAACAGCATGAGCTCCCCTTCCCCAGTGCTGATCCAGCTACTGCTGCTGCTGAACATCCAACTTGCCAGCTGTCCAGACCTGAGCCCTGATACCAGCCACTGTGGCCCTTCATCCTGATTAGAAGTTACATAATTCCAGGGATGGAAATTGCCTTTGTGATGAAAGGTCCATGGTCACTAATGCTATCTAATGCTTTATAGAGTACTGTATTTACTGAAACAATATGCCACATACTATTGACTCAGACACGGGGCTCACTTATATCAAAAGAGGTGTGGCAGTGGGAACATGGCCATAGGGTCCACAGGTTCTATTGCCATTTAGAATCATCAGCTTGCTAGGGAAGTGGAGCAGCATTTTGAAGGTACAGCGGAGGTGCCAGTTTGGAGGTGGCATCCTTCTGGAATAGAGTACCTCTGCACCTCTAAAAGGTCTAATATATGGGTCTAGGAACCACAGATTAGAAGGAAAGTTAGTCTTTCTTATCTTCACATCCAGTAACTCATTTGGAGGAATTTATTCTTCAAGTTTTTGCAATTCTAAGCTCTTTAGTTTGGTTTTAGGGGCTTGCAAAAACAGAACACGTTCATCAGGGGACACAACCAGAATCCTGTGACATTTTAAACTATGGATGCCTCCTGGTCACTTTGGGCTCCTTGTGGTAAGAGATCAGAAGACAAGAAACTGAATCATCATTCCAGCAGGAGTTGCTGATCCTGGCCATTGGGAGGAGATAGGGCTGCCCTTATACAATGGAAGATGGTAAAAGTGCCTTTGGCACTCAGCTGCCCTAATGAGGGTGTTTTGTGGTTCTCCCCCACATAGTTTTGATAGTAACTACTCACATGTAGCAGCTACAGCCTGAAAATGGGTATTCATGGGTGTCCCTGAAGGAAAGGAATATTCCTTAAGGATGAAGGCTTGAGTAAACCACCAATCCTGTAGAGGTGTTGGCAGAGGGTAAAAAAGGTCTAGGATGGATGGCTGAGAAAGGAGAGTGTGACCATCTGCCATTGCACTGCCAGTTCTACTTTGTCTCAATAGTGTCCTTCTAAAAGTTTCCCAGGAAAAGACACAAACCGGAAGGAATCCCATGGGAATTGTTTCTCAATGGAATGGATTCACCATATGGAGCAAGAGGTTTTGAGTGGCCAGGTGTGGTCCCCAGTGGATCTGTGGTATAGACCAGGTTCCACATTAGGACTGAGGTACTTATCTCCCCGGCTGCTACAAGTGATGGCTGCTAGACCACTCAGGGCTGAGGCCCCTTTGGAGAGAAGCCCTCAGCTGAGAAAGCTGCCTCATACAAGTTTACACCCTCCCCTGGGGAGCAGCTTGCATTCAATGACTGGAAAAGGTCTGGGGACAAGTGTCTGGCCTCCTTTGTCTCAGTCCCCACACCACTGATGGGCCACTTTGTCTTCAGAGTATTCTGGGGAATTGTCGGAGGCTGTTGCTACTGTGCTACCAGTTAACTCTTCTTTTACCCAATTCTGATTCCCCTGCTTCCTCAATGAAGTTATTCTCCAGTTAATTCCCTTTATGGCATCTTCATCCCGAAGTCCATTTCCTGAGAAACCCAAACTATAGCAAATAAACAACCTCTAAATTATAAAATACAAGGGACACCTGCTGTTCCCAGTCATCAGGGGTTGAGTTTTGTTCATTTCAACCTTTTTATAGTGAGGACCTTCCCCTGACATTCAAATAGTTGTCTGTCTTTTTATTGCATTTAATTAAAGACAGAAATTCTGAAAATTCCCAGCTGCAAGAGTAGCTGTAGACGATATCGTGTTGTGCCTCTGCATTTTTCTATGGGCTTACTTGGCCCTGCCAACTGTTATTCTCAGATGCTTTCAGTTGGCCCTTGTTGTCATTCCCCTCTGGATACTGTTAGAAAAAAATTTAGTTCATTATTGCATACCTGAGGTACTGGCTAGACATTTGGCTTTTGAAATAAAGTTGGGAGCTAGATATGAAGCCCATTGAACAGAGAAGGAAAATTGACCCTTACACAACTAGCTAGCAAATTTTAATAGTCCAGATTCAAAGTTGGATTCAGACTACAAGGCTAGTATCGTCCTTTCCCTGCTCCTCTTAATAGGGTACCCTCTCCGTACCTGTGGATTTAGATCTGGTGTGTGGACCACACCTGAGTGACCCTCCATATTAAGCAGTCATCTGTAATGACATGGAATCTCTCAATAGCCTTTGAGAGACTCCATGTCCCTTTTCTAACTGGCATGAATTCACTAAGTCATGGATGTTGTTTTTTTCCCCTTTTGGGCCACCCCTTAAATCCTGGTTGGGAAGCTGAATCACTGTTCTGGCTAAACGTTTCTATTGCAGATGAGGATCTCAGTGAAATTCTCATTTATGAGCAGCCATAAATACGCGGCAGAAAGGCTCAGCAAAGGTTTTGTTTGTTTGTTGTTTGTTTGTTTCTAGAGTTAGAATTACCTGGAAAGTCACCTTGTTTAGCTACCATGTAAATTTGGAGTCCTTAGCTGGAAAAAGCCTTGTTGGTGAAGTCTGATACTGAAAAGTAATCTTCTTCAGGAAATGAGTACCAAGAGCTGTTATTCTGGGTAATAAGAAAGAAACAAAAAGGATCCCAAGAGAGAAGTAGTTTGGCAACCGATGGACATTGGTCATTACAGATGGAGAGCTCAAATAAAAATGCCTTCAAACCCTGAAGAGCGGATTTCTGTATTTTAAATATAGATTCTTAGTTTTCAGATGGGACTGTTTCCAAATGACCCTCTGACTTGCAGGGGTAGAGTTAAAGAACAATTGAAGGCTTTACTGTAGCGGGAGGAAATGAAATGAGACCAGCCTTGGAAATGGCAGAATACATCTTCTGGTGTTTTACATTTTGAAATAAAAAAAATCCCCAGACATACATGTAAGAATATATAATATCAAATGTGTTGCATCCAAGTAATGTTTAATGGCAAATTATCAGTAGTCTCACTGGTCAAGCTCAACAGGACTGAACAAACCTGGCCCCCTGGAAGATGGTGCCGGGAAAAAGTCTGAAAAGTCCATGTGATTATTCACTTAGAACATCTCCACACCTACGAATTTTTTAAAGAAAGAAATCACTTTGCCATATAAAATCTTATCCATGTAAGTCAATTCACTTGCGTAGTGGAACAAAGCTCAAGAAAGCAGCTGGGAAGACTGCTCTCACCAGGATGGCTGATTCCTTGGCCATTCTTCAAAACACATTAAAAACGAAAAAAAAAAAAAAGAGCAATTTTGCCATTTGCCCTGAAAGTGTGACTGTTTTATGTGGCTTGGAGGAGGAAAGATGATGGAGAAATAGGCCCCATTAATTCCACACATGGATGTCGGCTTGATGTTCCTGAAGGATTTGAAAACTCTATATGCATTGTTGCAACCCGATTTACTTAAAATACCATCAAAAACATAAAGACCAAAGCCTTTTCTGTGGGTTGACTCATTCATTATGTTTTCTCTTAAGCATAGCCATCTTAAAAAAGACTCCTCTCAGCCTGATTTTCCCCTTTTCCTTATTTATATCTAGATTTTTTTTTCTTTTTGGAAAGTTTCAAGTTTAAATAGAACATTTTTATAACCAGTTACCTAAATTAAAAATCCTTTTCAAATAAACAGGTGCCTTTTGAGTGTGATTAAATATAAAAAAATCATTAAGATACACATCCATTGATTCCTTCAACTTCTCAAAGTAAATTAAAGTGGAGACCAGGCCTAAGGAACCCTGGACTAGACAAAGCCATCAGGCTCTGTACTGACCTTAACCTTGCTTGATTCACAAAACATTAGCAAAGCTTAACTTGAGCTATTTCTTTTAAATGCCTATATTAAAGAAAAACAGAGCTTAACCACAATCGAAAGCAGTCAGCTAACTTATAATTATATAACGAGGGACTTCACAATGGCAGACACCAACTAAGGCAGCTGTATGTGTGTAACTATAACCAATCAAACATTTTCTTTGCTTTACCTCTGTGTTCATCCCATAAAACACTCTTCCTTGCATTCCCTTAGTGGATGGAGCTCCCAAACCACTTCTAGTTGGAACCTGTCTGATTCGAGAATTGTTGTTTGTTCAAATAAAGTCTTATAAATTTTTTTGTAGTGCCTTGGTATACCTTTTTGGCAAACTCAGTATGTATTGAGTGACTACTTTGGCCTGGACATTGTTCCAGGTGATGGGTGACATCCTAAAGTCATAAAAGTTCTAGAAGCATAGTAGAAAGTTAAACAATTGTTGAACTTCCCTAATATCAGGGTCTGGCCTTTGAGTGACTGCCACTGATGCGGGAGGTGGCAGGAAAATGGGGACTGTTGATAAACTAGAACATTTTGGTAAGTGTTTAGGTCAACTACTACCTTACTTTATAGATGTATTTTATTTTATTTTTTGCAGTTTTTTTTTTTGGCCAGGGCTGGGTTTGAACTCGCCACCTCTGGTATATGGGGCCAGCGCCCTACTCCTTTGAGCCACAGGCACCGCACATATAGATGTATTTTAAATGTCTAAATGGAGATATATGCACTAAAAACATCTTGAGTAACCTGAAAGAATGTCTCTTTTTAAAATCTTATTGAGCCAATTCCCTAAAATAATTTCCCTGTCTAAACATGTTGGCTAATTAAAAATGATAAGAATGTGTAAAAAGTATTAGTTTTGCTTGTGAGCAACAGCAACCAATGCCAGATAGCTTGGGGGGCCCAAGCAGATCTACTGCAAGGAAACATGAGTTTTCTTAGGAAGTCCAAGGGTGAGCACGCAGCGGGGGCTCAGGAATAAACGACATCGACTCACTGTCGGGATTTTTTCTCCATCTGTCATCTCTGCTCTTCCCTTTCTGCATTTTCTTTTTGCAGACTGGTTTTGCTTGCTTGTCGAGTTCATGTGGTAGAAACTATGGGTATTGATAGGCTTCTAGGTTCATTTAATAAAAGATTGTCTGGTGGGTTTGATGGAGAATATCAGACAATGTGAGATTTCCCAGCTCCCTGACCCAGAACAGGTCACTGGAGCAGCCTGGACCAATCTACTGAGGCTGGACGGGTGGGGCCATGGTTGTGAATTGGGGTGACAGGAGCCCAACCACGTGTGTCCTTGGTGGGGAGGAAGCAATTCTCAAAGATGACCGGAGGGTCTTTAGAAGGAATTGGCCCATCGCCAGAGTAGGTGTTTATAAAAAATAATGCCAGTTTGTTTTGTGTATTGAATATATATTTAAAACAATTGTGTGAGAAATTTTGGCAATAAAGGGAGATTGGCAAACTAGCACCCATGAGCCAAAAGTGGCCTATTGCCTGTTTTAGTTATGGCCCATGAACAACATTAAAACATGATTTTTACCAGAAAAAAAATCCCAGACAAAAAGCTATGCAACAGAAATTGTACTTACATATATATGTTTTAGGCCCACAAAGCCTAAAGTACAGGCTTTGTGGGCCTGAAATATCTGTGATCTCCATCTTTCTAGGAAAACTTTGCTGACCCTTACCCTATAGCGTGTGATGAGTGTGCAGGCTTCGGCACTTGTTCCCCGGGGTAATAATCTTGGCTTAGCCATCTGGAGAGAAACTAAGGTAAATTTTAAACCCAATCTGTGGCTCTATTTCATCATTTGTAAGATGCGAATAATAACAATAATGCCTATTTTATGAAATTCTCATGCAGAATAAATGAATAAATATATGTAAGTCATTTAGAATAATGCCTCATAGCAGTTAAGAATGCTAACTATTACTGTGTCAAATCACCTATGGTCCCAGAGATGTTTATATATAAAAAGAACATTTATATATAATATCCCATACATGTTTATATAAAAATGGAAATATATATATATATATAAAATAGATGAATATTGAAACGTGTAAACAATGACTCCCACAGATGAGGCCACAGAAGAGATGTTCAGGTCAAGTTTTTTGAAAGGGAAGGGTAACCTGCTTCGGCCATGTGATGATGACATCTGCACCCAGGGTAGTTAGAGACCCCTTTTATATGGGACATGGGAGGTGGGTACATTCCACAGATTGCCTGTCAGATTAAGGTCTTGTGGGCAAACTTCTGAGGTTAGGGCTTCTCAGATCCTTTGTGTCATGGAGGAGAGAAGCAGGAGGGGGGCAAAACGATTTGCATGTAGCTGCCACAAATATATTCCCATATGCACACACACATATACAGGTATATGAATGTTATATTTTTGTGTGTGTACAAAATGTGTATTTTTATATGTGCCCATGAAACGTACTCTTGAAGAATACTGTTGGAAGAAAGCCTCTAAAGTAATGATTTGAGAAGGAAAGAGTTTTTTTTAAATGGAAATTCTTAGTGTGTCTGTTCACTCTCTCCCTCACTCTGTCTCTCTGTATATATATGAGCGTATGACTCTTAAAATGTCTTAAAACAGGAAAGAACTATATTTGGATGTGGTCAAATTTAAACCAATAGCTCACATCAAACCCAATGATGTAAATTTTTGCCCTAAGTATGATTCCCTCTTATAAAGGCAAAATTTACTTTTCAACACTAAATGAGAACATTTTTATCATGGAAATACTAATCTTTCAAAATTAAATTTTAAGCATGTAAAAACCTTTACAGATGCCACTTCGAATGTTTATAGTTCTCATTAAACATAATAATACAATGTGAATACTTAGGTATGGATTAAAATCTGCTTGAATATAGCGATCTACTCTATATGAATACATTTTATCCAGAAGAAAATCTCAACAGCCGTCTCTTTCCTCTCTCGAGTTCTCTCTCTCCCCCCACCTCTTGTATTTATATAAGTCTGTATACACACTGTACACAGCGTGTTAGAGAGTATGTAAAGAGAGAAATATAGAGGCACAATCTATATTTATCTGTAACTATATTTTACATTACATACTATCTACAAAAAAAAATCACCCTTGTAATATTTTTATCAGAAATAAAATCCAGGAGTGAAAAAGTATATCTTACTGACTTTATGGTACTTCATTTAACACACACAGTTTAAAGGCCCATTTGGAAAAGATCTTTCTGAAAAAGGGGCTATCTCATCAATCAAGCGCTTCCTGTGTATGTATTGTAAATAATAAATGTATGCCACATGTGTGGCTGGAAGAATCCTGGAAAGAACTCTACCGGCATGCCTAGGAAATGCTGTTAAAATAACTTCTCCTACCACGCCAGTTCATTCCACTTAGCAAAAATCGTGCAAGCCAAATTCATCAATATCAATTTCAGGTTTCATCAGCAGGGATTTTTTTGAGCAAGACGCTTTTAGTTACATTTTCCATTTGACATTTCTCATTAGACTCAAAGCTTTCCCTGAGTATAAGCCTTTTCATGTAATCCAAAACCAAGCTCATCAAGCAACCTTTCCGACAGAAACAGGAGATGGGTTTGCTGCCTGAAGAAGTTCATTTCTGTGTTGAGGCGGTCTTTATGTGTCAATCCAGGGCCCCTGCTTCCTCCTTGTCCTGTGTTTTTGAAAAAAAGATTTTTTTATTTGTTTGTTTTTGTTTTTCATCAGTCACAAAGAAAGGTTATGTCTCCTTGCTAGAGCAATATTGGGACTATCCCCTACCACCGATCCTGAGCATTCACACTGCTGGGTGAATGAAACGTAATGCTCTATCTTGGGCTTTTGAGCCAACTCCTGCTGTCCTGTTGACTCTGGAATCTGCTCTGTTTATCACCTTATGTGATTTTACTTTCCACTCTCCATGCATGTGGGAGAAGAACAAATCACAAAGTACCTCTTAGGTGTGGAGATGAATGTGGACATGTTGTTTGTTACACTCATCTTCTTTTACACCTTTGCCCCGCCCACCTTCCTCCCAACCAGTCCCCATAATTGTGACTTGTATTGTCATTTACACTTTTTTGGTTATAAGTTGATAACTTGTAATTTTATACCTTTATAGGGCACCCAGGTGATGTTATAATTTATAAATATAGTGTGGAATAATTAAACCAGTTAATATACCCATCATCTCAAATAAGTATCTTTTTTTGTGGTGAGAACATTTGAAATATATACTCTTAGACACTTAAAAATGGGTTATGAATGAGATAGGTTCTACAGGTTTGTTCTTAAGTTGCATTTGTGTTTTTTTGCCAATTTATATTTATTTATTTTTATTTTATTTATTTTATTAAGTCATAAACACATAGATCATATATACATTAATGCATTTATGAGGTACAATGTGCTGATTTTAAATATAATTGGGAATGCTTACATCAAACTAGCTAAATACTCTGGATTCTCTTCAGATCATATAACTCTTTCATCTTTTACTTAAGTTGAATTTGTATGTCAGTTGGAACAATTACATTTACCTATTACCTGTAATAGCCTCTGTTTGTAAGTGCGAGTCATATGTCAGTTGGATGTTTGTAATTCAGGGACTTACTATAATAGCCTCCATAAGTGCAAGTTGTATGTACGTTGGATGTTTATAACTTGAAGACTGCCTGGACTGTCTTATTAACTATGTTTACCATTCTGTGTAATAGAACTGAAAAAGGAAAAAAAGTATTCACCCTATCTAACTGAGGTTTATAAACTTTGCCAAATATCTCTCTAACCCTACTTCCCAGCCTCTGTAAGAACCCTTGTACTCTCTGCTTCTATAACTTCAATTATTTTCGATTTCATGTAAAAGTGAGAACATGCAGCATTTGTTTTTCTGTGACCACCTATTGAACATAGCATAATGTTCTATGATCTTATCCATGTTGTCCAAAATGACAGAATGTTCTTCTTTTTGAAAGCTGAATAGTATTCCATTGTGTATATACCATGTTTTCTTTATCTATTCATCTGTTAATGGATGTTTACGCTGATTATATAATGTGACTGCTGTGAATAGTGCTGTAGGAACATGGGAGATATCGCTTTGACAAACTGATATCAAGTCTTTGGGGTAAATACCCAGAAGTGGGATTGCTGGATCATATGCTAATTCTCAAATAGTTTCTGTAGTTTTTCCTAATAGCTGTACTAATTTGCATTCCCACCAGCAGTGCCCCAGGGTTCCCCTTTCCCCACATCCTCACCAATACTTGTTATCATTCATCTTTTTAATAGTAGCCATTCTGATACTTGTGAGATAAAATCTCATTGTGCTTTTAAGTCATGTGTTATATATCCTGAATAAGTCTCAGAAAAGAAGCAAAGTGATAAACTAAGAAAATTGACCCCTTAAAGAGTGCGAATATTTTTTTAAATGTACTTTAATGTGAAAGATAACCCCTTAGTTCATAGCCATTCACCCTTCTTTGTAACAGGCATGATGAACACTGGTCCTGCTCCTTGACTGATGTAGGGGTAGGCAAGTGATCCAAACTGGGTCAGCTAGATCTTGCTCCTGGAAATCTGAGACATGTAGTAGAATTCTCAGGATTTTTACGAGTAACTGAGCTCTTCAGAGAGTCCTGGAGACTCTAGGGATGTCTTGGTGTCTATCTTTCTCATGGCTTCCTGTTCAACAATTTCTTGTGGTTCCAATAAATACTGCTCTTTTGCTTAAATTAAGCAGAATTGATTTTTGTGCTTGCAACCAACACAATAACACACATCTTTTAGCAAGTGGCAAAGCATACAAGATTATCAATTTAAGATTTATTTTAATGTGTAGTTTACTCTTCAATACAATTTTGGAACTCTTTTTTTTGAAAGGCCATCAGAGCTTTTGTTATAGAAGGCCTGACAATTAAATTTGTGAATTCTTTCTAGAAAAAGTGCTTTGAAGGATGGACTAGGTGCTAGCATTGATGCATAGCTTCCCAAGGAGAGTACTTTGAAGGTGACTACGGTGATAGTCATCAATGAAGTATGTAGCACTTTTTCTAGGATGAGTTCATGAACTTAATTGTCTGATCTTGTATAATGACCTTCAGATAAATTGGAGAGACTTCAGCTTTGTATCTCCTTATCTTTCTTGGATAATTCCGAATCAATAGTCTTAAAGGCCCCGATTCAGGTGGGTCTTTGTAGGTAGACGCAGACTGAGAATCCTACTGCTTAAGAAAGCAGAAGAGTGGGAGAGTGGATAACATCTAGGCTAACTCCAATGCAGCATCAGTGAAAGTACTTTCCACAAGCAAACTGTTCATTTCCTTCACTTCCATTGTATAATACTTACTTATTTATGATGTGATTATATGAAGTATTTTTATGGTAAGTTCTGCATCTTATTCACCTGTATCCCCATTGCTAAGTAGTTCTTGGCACACTTTGAGCTTATGAGTGTTTACATTAAACAAATGAGTATATATGATAATGCAAATCATGTCACTTCACTTTACATATTTGAGGTCTTAAAATTCTTATGAAAATAGATTTTTTTTGTTTACAGAATCAAATTTTTAAGCATATTAATGTCAATTGTTATTTAAAAGAGTTTTATTAAGAACCATTCAGGGATGGATGTGATTATCTCTAGTTTACACTGCTGGAATTTTGGGTTTTCATGTTACAGATTTGCCTATGCCAAGGTACTGGGGTAAACGCTTCTCACTTTGAGCAACAGAACTTATCTGAATGTGACTGTAGCTTTCTAGGCCTCAGGTTGAGTTTGCCAAAGATTAAAGTAAAAATAGCAGGGGCTGGGGGCCAGGGGACAGGGAAGATAGAGGCCTATCTTGGTGAGGTGTACCTTACAGTGGATTTATTGATCAGTTAAACAGTATTTTGTAAGCTTTTTATCGCATGGCACAATTGATCCGATAGTTAAACTTCTGGGCACACTTAAATTATATTGATCAAAAAAAGAGTAAAAAAAATATACTTACTATGCTTTCGATATCTTTTGAAAATAATTAATGGTCTTTAAAAACGTTTGCAGCATACCTACGATCCTCTCACAGCACACCTGTTGAAAATCACTAAGTTAACAATTCATATCACAAGCCAGATGGGAGGAAAGGCAGACTTCCTTTTATTTTTCCTTTTGTTCTTAGATATGCATGACATAATTCATAAATAGGAGTTTTAAAACTTAAAGCAAAATGAAAAGGGTCTCACATTAGATTGTGGGTACTTTTAGCATGCAAAATCTGTCATACTTAATTATATTTATCAGATTTGACTATATCATTTTCTAAAATTGAAGTTCTATTTATTTGATTTTCTTACAGAAAAGGATGTTCTAATTGTGAAATTTGGATTCCATTTTGAATCTCTCATAAAAACACAGTATTATTAGCTGGGCATTGTGGCGGGCACCTGTAGTCCCAGCTACAGGGATGGCTGAGGCAAGAGAATTGCTTAAGCCCAAGAGTTTGAGGTTGCTGTGAGCTGTGACACCATAGCACTCTACCAAGGACAACATAAGGAGACTGTCTCAAAACAAACAAACAAACAAACAACCCAAAAAACCCCAAAAACAAACAACAACAATTACAGTACTATTCACCTGTATTCTCCTTTAAAAATATTTTAAAATTTGTTTCAGTCTTTATGAAAGGAGACTAATTGAACTCAGTAGGTTATAAGTACCACTGGGTTGGCATTTTGACAGGGCATTTTAATTACTACAATATCCAATGAAATTAAAAATGGCAAATTCTTCTTCATCTCCTAAATGGAAATGTAGCTGATTGCCATAGAACCATTAGAATGAACAATGTTTTCCTCCCTCCTAGAAGAACATGAGTTTTTGGAATCCTTTTACATGGAGATCATTCATTCTTTTTAAATGGTTTTTAAAAAGCTTTTGACTTTCACGTCTCAAACTAATTAATGACCTCTTTCTATAAAAATATCAGACACTCTGAGTGGTGAGACCACATGGTCTGCTATGACCCAGAGATTGTTTTAATGACACATTGAGACTCAAAGTAGAGAAGAGCCTTGTTGCTTTGAAAAGATGGTGGACAGAAGGTTTACAACTACCTGGGCATAGTTTGATAATCCTTTTACTCCTGTACTGTAAATTACATTACAATAAACGTGTGACCTTTACAAGGATAATTTTATCATTTGTAAATTTAGTAATTTTGTAGTTTTGTGGTGATGCTGTAACAAAGTACACAAACTGGTTGGCTTAAACAAGAGAAATTAATTCTCACAGTTCTGAAGGTTAGAAGTTGAAATCAAAGTGCCAGGAGGAGAATCTGTTTCCTGCTATTTGTTTCCGGTGTCACTGGAAGTCTTTGGCTTGCAGCTACCTGACTTCAGTCTCTGTCTCCCTGTCACATGGCATTCTTCCCCTGTGCCTTTACAATGTCTTAGTACAAGGACACGAGTCATACTGGATTAAGGACTTACCTGACTCCACTCTGATCTCAATTGATCACAAACTTAGCAGATCTGCAAGTACCCTTTCTCCAAATATGGTCTCATGTTGAGCTCCCAGGAGTTAGGACTTCAACATATCATTTTAAGGGATGTGATTCAGCCCATAACAATAATTCTTTGAAAAAAATTTTTTTTTGGCTGGGGCTGGGTTTGAACCCACCACCTCTGGCATATGGG
>CAUYQV010120008.1:0-31752 GCA_963574575.1 Galagoides demidoff | reverse complement strand
AGAATGAATTCACACATGTATGCTGAATAAGGAACAGAGATTGTGTAATTTCAGTGATTCTGCACACAATGGTAAATACTCTGACATTTGCAATTAAAACTGGAATTGTCCAGTACAAAGATCAATGAGAAAAGTCATGCTTTCAAAATATTTATATTTTGCATTCAAAATATTTATATTTATATGAAAGTTAATAATGGAAAATAGAACAAAATGTGAAAAAGAACAAAATACTACCTTTAATAATGATTTTAACCTGCTTTTCCAAGAAAAGATTCAATTTTTAATTTTTATTCTGTGCTAGTCCTCCAAAATTTGTAGCTAGCCTTCAACAGTTGCAAAATATAAAAAATATTTTGTAGATTTCATGGTTTCTTTCCTGCTTGTTTATGTAATGAGCCATGGAAATTTCAGTAGTATTAAATATATTCTCATTAAGTATAGACCAAGCCCAGGAAAAGGTTATCTGCTCCATCCGAGACTTTCTCTTTAATAAGGAAGAAAACTCAAACAAACTTCCTGGTCACCCACCCTTATTCCTTCTTTAATAAATTGTAACTAGTATTCTTAGATTTAACTGTGTATATTTTAAACCATTATTAAATGGCTTCACAGCAGTAAACAAATTAGAAATTTATTCATCACATTTTTAATTACATAGAATAAGGAGAACAACCTTACCAAAAGTTCCAGACCTTTTAGTTTTTATTTCGTTGTAAATATATTCATTTATTTGTTATCTGAGTTTATAAACACACATCTTTTTGGGTTCATAGAGTCTTGTATCAATGAATAAAGGTAAATATGATCTCTGTTTTCCTTTCTAATCTTTGTAAAATTAATTATATAATGTTATACTCTAATTGCAAAATAATGGAGGATGTTGTACACGTGCGTATGGTATATTTTGAAAATTAAGTGCTAACTTAAGGTCAATTACTTCATATTTTAAATAATGATAAGATACTGCCATCTCCTGTTGATTAAATAAAAGGAAATCACACATACGAGCACCCCCAAACACGCAGTCACACACAGAGGGTCAATTTGGGTCTTAGATACTTTGATAACACCTCCAGGTTTTTAAATTTATTGATGTATTTGAGCTTTAGATTATTCAGAAGCAGAACTGTGAAATTAATTTAAATTGCTACCTTATTTCCAAGAAGCAGATTTCACTTAAAACAATGAAAGAGCATCAGTTATGTGGCCATAATGTTTAATATTGAGAAAAATAACAGACATTTTTATTTATCTGACAGAAAGTAAAGAATGTGTCCTCAAAAGTATATTGTCTGATACTTATGTGTCATACGTATCTATAGAAACACTTTTCAGTCATTTCAATGACACAGCAAGGACCACCCTCTTGACTTTCTATCATTACCATCTGGCTTTTATCTAATTTATCAGATTCTGTTGCTTGTGATGGCTAAAATGTCAGCGGCTGTGGGCTCAGGGAGTGTTCCTCGTTAATAAGTGCCTGTCCTTTATATGTCTTTCTTCAGAATCCATGTATGCCCCAACCCTGGCAGATCTTTAGCCCTCTCACTCCTTTTCTGCTCTTTCTCAGTCTCTGATATCAGTCCGTATATTGAAAAAAATCAAGGTCCTTTGCCGACTTTATTGGCTGCCCCCCATCCTCCTCCAACGGTGCTCTGTATCTGCTTGTTTCAGTTTATTGAAAATTAAGCAAAATTTTATTCTAGACAATAAAGGCAATGTCTTTGAGCTTAGAGTATTTTAGACAAAATTATTTTTAAAGATGGGTTATGAAAAGAAAATATTAGCTTTAAAAGCCAGAATTATCTAATGTAATTTTTTAAACTCTTCAAAATTAACTTAATTTTTTATTAAGATATAATACTAAGAGATGTCATTCATGAGGACATGCCAGGTGACAAAAAACTATTCACAGTCCACATTTCCTTAAAACTGAACCGAAAAAAAATATCAGTTGAAACCCGCAGGCCTTGGAAATAACGGTAAAGGAGAAGCAGTTAGTCCTTGGAAGCTTTAAATAGAAAGAAAGAACTTACCATCTTGCTATTAATCTCAAAATACCTCTTGATTGACATTGAATATACCTGATTATACTGAAAATCTGAAAAAGATAAATTCTCTACTTAAAGCACATTTCACGTGTCTTAGGAATTCCTGTGCAGCTGTGAAAAACACAAATCCAATTAACACAATTTGCTGCCCTGAAGATTTAAAAGGAGTTGTTTCCATGGAACCATTAGGGACAAACTTAAAAACATTTTCATCTTAAAATTGCTTCATCTGCAATTATAGAACAAATAATTTATGAGCTTTCTCATGAATTAACAATGCAATAATAAAAATTGATTAACTCTAATTTGGTCATTAGCTGCAGATAGCCTCTTGTTGTCTATATGTCAAGTCCACTAACTATTATAGATGTATAATCAGAGCCTTTGAGGTTAGCGTATGATTTGCATTTCACTCTTAGGAACCCTTCCTCAAATGATTTATACCAGTACAACACACTGGTTTGCTTTTGGTGTAATCCTTATCTTTTAAAACATATATTCAACTACCGCCATGATTTTATTTATGTATATTTTCTTTTAAATAACATTGAATCAAAAAGTACACCGTTTTGTTTTGTAGTTTTAACCTACCTACTGGAAGACTTTATTAATTTTCACATTGCTTCAACTCCACTCATTAATTAAACTCACTAAGTTTCTGCCTTTTATCAGCTCTATGCTGAGTGGTAAAGATACAGCAAGGGATAAAATGAATAAAAAACTTTCCACCATAAATTTTTCTCACTTCCACATAGTTCAAAATCACAGTCTTTTTTCTTGCTTTAATTTGTTCTTTTGTTTCTTTTTCACTGATACCTTTTTCCTCACTAATAGTGTTCGCTTATCAGGTTATGTGTTGTGATTTGACTTTTCTGTTTGCAATTCTTTTTGATGATGACATTTATTCCTCAATCTTCAGTGAACATCTCTATGTAGGGCGCTGCAAAATTTATATCCTGTGACTTTTAATACTATACTTATAATTGTGTGGTTGTTGGTAACCACTACAACTACAAACTAAAAACCAACCTACTAAATAAAAGCCCATCAGCATCACCAGATAATGATGAACATACACAGCTGAGTCTTGAACAACTAGGGATCAGGGGAACTGACCTCTGTGGACTGCCAAAAATCCTTGTGTAACTTATGACCCCCCATTTGGCTATTATACTAATAGCTTACTGTTGACTAGAAGGCTGACCAATAACACAAACAATTGATAAACTTGCATTCTGAATGTTACCTGTATGTTATGTGCTGGGAATGTTGATCTTATCCTGCTTTTGAACCAGACCAGACCTTTGGGCTTAGACAAGAATTTACACCATTGGTTTTCCTGCTTGTGGACACTATTGGCCTTCCTGAGTCTCTAGTTAGCAGATGAGAGCTCATAGAATTCTGAGCCTTCATAACTACATGAGCCAATCCCTTATTTTAAATATATGTGTGCGTGTATACTAGATGTCATACACATGATTCATATATGTATATATAAATATACATATGTGTATAAATTTATAAAGATGATATACACAGACATTTTTTTTTCTCAGCAGAGCCCTAGTACATATACTAATAAGTAAGCGTTGTATTTTGACAAGTGTTGTGGGGAAAACAAAGCAGGATAAGAGCTATAAACAATGGGTCAAAAGATGTTTGCTTTTTTGTAAAGGATGATGGAAGGAAAGATAATTGAAAATATAAAGAGTGAACATTATATTCAGGAAAATGAGCACACAAATGATTTAGATATCAGAGCAATGAAATTTCAGAGAGTGGAAATCATGAGAGAGGATGGTCTGTAATGAGAGCAGGATTAGTAAAGGTCAGTGGAGAGAGAACAGAGACCTGGAAGAAGGTGGCAGCAAATATGGGCACTGTTGTTATAATACAGATGAAAACGGGGGTGGGGGGTTTGAACTGAATCAAGAGGGTAGCAGTGAGCTTGCCAGGAAATGGTCAGATTTGGGATATATTCTGAAGTCCAACTAGCAGAGCTAAGGCCCTTTTTGGTTGAGTGTGATACTAGTATGAATTGTATGCTTATGATTTTGTAATAAAACATTGGTGTGGGTTACCAGCTTTTAAATAAGGACATTATTTGTATCATTATTTATAACTTACATTATTTATATGTAATTCTGTATCATAACAATGTCATACTCAGGCACAAAAGAGAATTACTTCTGCTGGACCCTGTATATGTGAAGATGAATATCAGAAATCCTAGTAGTTATATTATCTCAATTAAAATGTACATGTGACTTAAATTCTATCTCATTTATAGCAGTTATATAGCAGTTATAGTTTTATCTTTCACAATGAAAAAAGCCAAATAGAATATTTACAAAAAAAAATTCTAACTAGAGATTGATGAAGAGATAACTAAGCAATGAGATGAGAATATATAATTATATTTTCTTGAAAATAACACTTTCTTATTGAATTAAATATGGACTTATTTAGGAACATAGAAACATATGTTAAAGTATTAAAAATGTACAGATTATTCCCCAAAGTCCCATTTGTTTCTCTCTGGTAACTAGTAAAGTTGAATAATTATCCTTTTTTCTTTTGCAATATACACATCCACATTCTTTCAGTGTTACTGTAGCAAGGTCCACTTTCTTATCATCTTGAAAGTCTATTTTAGAATACTGTATTCCCTGCTCTTTTCTTTCTGGTGCACATATAAAATAAGTGCAGAGGTCCAATTCATTGTTCCTCAAAAGATATATTCAGTTTTGCCAATTTCATTTATTTATTTAAACTAATTATTTTTTAAATACAAGTATTTAAAGTATCTGATATTCCTGGATGGCTTAGTTAAGGCTATTATGTGAAAACTTTTTTTTTCCTTCTTTGGTCAGTATGCATGCTGTTTAAAGTGCATTTGATTTAATTGTTTTTAAAACTAAAATCTCATCTGACTGAAAGTATAATTCATTAATCAAAATCATTTCTGTTCAACTAATTTTGCAATTAAAATATTAACTTTTAAGCTTGATTTTTTTATTGTTACTTATTCAAACGCAGATAGTCATGTGGTGAGGATGGAGCTTTATTAGCGCTTCACTGAGCACCTCCACGTCTTCTACATGGACGGGAGAAAAATGGTATTACGAGCTATTATTAGTCATATGACCTATCACTCAGGTGTGGCAAGATATAAATAGTAAACACGTATCATCTATTATGAAAATAAGTGAGTTGTAAAAAGAATATTAAAATATACAATGGTTTAAACAGGTTGAAATTTATTTCTCTCAATACGTCCAGGACGTTGGTCCAGGGCTGGAAAGAGAATTTCCTGGGCTCATGGACCCAGGATTTTTCTCTCTTCTGCTCTGTCATAACAACAGACAGTTCCAAAAGGCTGTTTTTGTTCTCAGCATCACAACCGCACTACGGTTGCTGAAGCGAACGGCACATTTTGTTCATGTAAGGCTATGATCTGGGCTGTACACATAGCTTGTTCACTAATCCACAAAATCCAAGTCTAGCAGTACCTGCAAGGAAGGCTGAGAAAACTAATTTTAGCTGATGCCCCTGAGCCTATCAGAAACTGAGCTAAGTATACAGATGGTGATACCTTTTAATTACCAGTGAATTAACTGCCAGTTAATTACCAGTTTCTGCCACGGTACAGAACTGGTATGATTGTCTAATAATAATTATCTTTTAACTAATTAAAATTATAAACCCATAACTATTTAGAAAAGTATATTTACTTTGCTGTTTTTATTTGAATACTCCATTTTGTGTATTTGTGTACAAAGAATAAGAGCTATACTGGTAGCAGTGGTTGATAATGATATTTCTCATTTGCATCTGAAAATTTATTCAGTTTTATTTACATCCTAATATTCACTAAATACATGCATATGATAGGGGTTTGCATGAAAGGGATGTTGTCTCTTTGTGTAAAACAGGATTCGAATGTAATTATCATATACAATATTCAATACATATGGTAGAACATATGAAAGATTGACATAGATGCATGAATGTATGGTGTTTATGGGTGGCTACAAAAGGTTTGAGATACACAAGAAATAAGAAAAGTAAAATCCACGTGGATGGAAACCAATGAAGCCCTCCCAGAAACACCAAAAAGTTCAGCAAGTTAAAACTTGCTCTCATGAATAAGAAAGAACTGTTGTCTGTGTTTCTTGGAAGTGAAATAATGGACCATACCATAGTCTGTCTCCAAACTTGCATAGTGACCCGTGTGTATCTGAGCTCCCCAAGCCCCTGATTGCAGACATAAACCATCTGTGGCCTGTTAGGAGCTGAACCACACGGCAGGAGGAGAGTGATGGAAGAGGGAGTGGAGCTTCTTCCGTATTTACAGCTGTTCCCCATCTGTGGCATCACTGCCTGAGGTCTGCCTCCCATCAAATCAGGGGTGTCATTAAATTCTCATGGGAGCAGGATCCTTACTGTAAACTGAATATGAGAGGGATCCAGGTTGTGCACTCCATGTAAGAATCTAATGCCCACCCTGCCTTCTGCCTCTATCCCTGGAAATATCAACTTCCACCTTGCCTAGTGCCAAACTTAGGACAACTGATGTGTAGTATTTATTGAAATATTTCACTGTTGAATCATAATAGCTTATTATCAGTAAACTATTAATATAGACATTTTATCCACATCCCTATCATTATTAGCTAGACAAATTAGTTAAAATTCCTATCTTAGTTTCTAAAATTCACGAACACTTTTTTTGGTGAATATTGTTAAGGTTTTAGCAGTAAAATCAATTACTGCCCCTATAATCTTGTTATTCAAAACTCTGATTTTATTCACTCCTTTCAAAACACATTTCAAAATTACAAAAATTTAAAAAAACCCTTTTATCATTCCATTTCTTTATTTGCATCATAACAGAAAATTAAAATCCTGATGTATGTATATACCTCTGAAAACAATGACAGGTAAAGTTACTGATGTGTGATATTTTCAAAATAACTTAAAATTATTTATGCAAACATACTAGTGAGCTTTTTAAATGGAAATCTTATATTACTAATTAAATCCTTTGAGTTACTCAGCTCATTTTTCCTTGAGTTCTTTATTTGTAGTGAATACTTCTAAGATAGGTCATATGATTCCATGACATTTAAAGTAAAATTGAAATATTTGATTTTACAACTTTTCTTTACTTCTCTCTGCCTCACTACATGCAGTCTATAAACCCCAGAAGAATTAGTTGGCTAATTACAAGGAATAAAAAGGAACACCTTTTGAAAGATTTAAAATGTATATTTCCTGCAGTGGAGATTTTACCTGACCACCTGACCTACACAGTTTGCACTTGCTAAAGAAAGAAAATAAGCATGGATTTAGGAACACAGGTTTAACCTGATAATAACTGTAATGAAAATGTGCCATAATTCTAAACCATTTTATATTCCAAGAACTACATCTGGAGCCATTCTTGTGTTTAATCCTCATCAGTAACCATTTTCTGAGGAAAAAAAGCTACGTCTTTATTGTTTTAACTGTTCTTTCCATACAACTTAAATGTGTAGAACAAAATTAGGCAATGAGAAAAATATTATTAACAGAAGGTAGATCTAAAGGAATTTTTTTTTATTAAATGATAGCTGTGTACATTAATGCAATCATGGGGTACAGTGTGGTGTTTTCATAGACAATTTGAAATACTTTCATCAAACTGGTTAACATAGCCTTTATGTCATTTTCTTAGTTATTGTGTTAAGACATTTATATTCTACTTATGGAAAGATTCACTTGTACCCTTGTAAGATAAACCATAGAGGTGATCCCTTTAATCACCCTCCCTCCACCCATGTATTCCCCCTCCCTTCCCCCTCCCCCCAAATATTCTTAGTCTATAATTAGGTTATAGCTTTCATATGAAAGCTATAAATTAGTTTCATAATAGGGCTGTGTATATTGGATATTTTTTCTTCCATTCTTATGATACAAGAATGGAAGATCTAAAGGTATTACCAAAAAGAAAAAGTCTTTACACATATACCCAGGAGAGAGAGATATTCCCTCTACATATTTTAATATAGGCCTCCTATCTGATTTATCTATTGTCTTTGCTGCCATACTTTGGGGGTATAATCAGTGTCATCGTGTCAATTGTACACAGGTTCACCTGTAAGCAATATGAGAAGGAAAATGCTACAAATCTGTAGATTATTTAAGCCGTTTCATGATGTCTTAAATATGAAAAAAATGTGATCACTTTAATCTGAAGTATGTACAGAAGACTTTACAGAAGAAATAAAATTCAAAATCTATTTTGAAAGCCAGTGGAACACAAATGAGCATAAGTGAGGAATATGTCAAATTCAAAGATGGCACCACGGCCGGTAAAGTAACCTGATACGCTAAGAGGAAAATTTTCTTTTTGTGAAACAGATCAGTGTAAAGTAACATGCGCTTACACTCTGCTTTAAACGATTTTCTGTTTTTCAGATTAGCATCACTTTTTTTGGCCTCTTCCTTTTTCTGTTCACGGAAGAAGTGGGTTTGATATTCATGGTCATAGAAGATTTGTGTGTGTAGAAAGCGGAGACAAAATCTCTGAGTAGATATCTGAGATGGATTGTGAATACCATCCACAAACACATGGTATTCAGGAAGATAAAGAAGCTTCAACAAAATGCTTGCTGATGGTGGGTTTGCTGAAGTTACAAATTCTCATCCACTAAAGCAAAGAATAAAGACTTTTTCCTATGGAGTAGAAGGAGGTAAAGACAAGAAAATCATGAAATTCTGCAAACTATTGATTGCTAAAGAGAGGAAATATGTGATTTTCTTGACCCTGGCTACAGGAGAAGGACACTGTCCAGTGAGGTTTAGGGACCTACGAGGGTAAGAGGGTCCTGAGCATGCACAGAAGGAAGCCAGGTGGGGAGGACTGCGTGGCGATTCTAAGCAGACTGATCTTGAAGGCAACCTCCAATCTGCTTGCATTCTGGCATGTCACTCAGCTAGGGTTTATTTGCATCAAATGTGGAACAAAGAATGACAATTGGACATTGTCCTACTGCAAGGTTCTAGGACTAATAGATGAGCTAAACCTGAAAATCAGGCAGAAGCACAGGAATGACCATCCCCACTCCCGCACACCTGCCTTAGCAATGTTACTTTTCCAAGCTCAGATCTGGGAAAGGAGGTAGGAATGGGAAATCTCAACTAACTCAGGTTGTTTCAACTCTCTACTGGAACACAAACTGTTTAAATATTACAACATGAATTACATTGAGCTATTAAAAATAGCAGAAGACAAATGTATTCCTTATTAAAAACATTTATTTCATACTTGTCAAAAATGTCTACACAGACAATATTTAGGAGAGATGGAGTTGAAGAGTAAGGTGAAAGCCACATTCCAGAATCTCTAAGATGGGACACTACAGAGATCGTGTTTTATTCCTTAGAAAGGATTTGAATTCCTAACATTGCATTAATACCAAAGTTTAAAGAGAGTTAAGCTGCATTAGGAAAGCCAGAAGCAGGAGTTGGAGTAAACCTGGAAAATAGAGTTTATAGATTGTTATAATTTTGAGATATAAAGGATATAACACACAATGACAGCAGCATGCAATACAAAGGAATAATTACACATAGCAAATTTTAAAATAAATTTTTAAGATTTTTGGTGAATGATTGGCACAAGCAACTATGGATTGGAACAGGACTGAATATACTTCATGTTGTTAGCTAGGGTGATTGGAAAATAGTGGTCACTAAATTACGGAATAAAAATAAAAGAACTCTGCTGAGAAAGAAACAAACCCGGTTTGTGATAACATGTGAACCCAGTTTACGATGCCATTTCATGCCATTCAAAGACAATCCCAGTTCTAGCTGAAAATGTGACAGCGGCACAAAGAAGATGGCTTAGGTCTAGGCTAGGACTTGTGGGTATTTCCATCCCAAATGACTCGAAATACTGTAAAAATGAGAGTGTGTTAGAAGATTAGAACAAGTAGAAGATTAAAGCAAATATGAGTTGAAGAGGCAAAAAAGAGACAGTGATGGGGAAAGAATCACGAGAACTGGACATGGTCCAACGACAGTGCTTATGGATTCTAAAGAGAATCTTTTAAAACCAGGATAGAAATTCAGGCGTAAGGAAGCCACACATCAGACAACATTAACTCCACTGTAACATGAGGGTTTCAAGCTATCTTCCCAAGATAAGCAATAGTGCATGTCAATTTAAAGTGAACAGGGATTTTCCGAAGTGAGATATTAATAAAACGCTTAGTTTTGTAACAGAACTTAGTAAACATACTGCTGACTATAGCTATAAGAAATTTAGGAAGAAATCAGTCTGGGTCCTGGAACACTCTTCTTTCTCTTTCTTCTCACATGTTTTTGTGACTATAAAGTCTCCTACTAACTTTTTCTTAATGTATTAGTTTGTTGCCATTAAAACAATTAATAATTCTTATATTAAACACATTTACTTCCTTTTAATCTGCTTTATACTCTGTATTAGTGGAATATTTTCAAATGAATACAAAAATAGAAGAATTTATAGTACATGAATTTAGCAAAGGGTTAATGTCGACACAGCCCTTGAAGAAATGTTTTAAAATAAAAACAAGAATCCTATGTACTCAATTTGAATATGAGGACAATTAATGGCCTAGTGCATGGTGGGGATGGGGGAAGGGGACAGTAGAGAGAGGGAAGGAGGGGAGAGACTAGGGGGTCACAGTGTGTGACATAGCTTTGGGGGGCAGGACACAATTATAAGAGGGACTTTACCTAAAAAATTCATTCAATTTGTTAACTTGATTCAAAAAACTAAAAAAAAAAAAAAGGATAGGTTACTCACCCTACCAAATGCTATATTACAGGACCCCTCCCACTTTAAGAAATTTCCAGGGTTCCTGAGAGAACTGGAAGAAACAATATTCACTAATTTATTAACAACTAATGTCACTGGGAAAAATGACAACAACAACAGCAAAGATTTCAGAATGGGTGAACAATAGATACCCTGTTAGTTTGTCACTCCCAGTCCATCCCCACTCTCCAGGGTGCCAGATGTGGATTAAAGATCAGAGTCAGAGCTCACTAAAAGCATGGTGGAAAGGCCCCTACTTGATGATCCTGTCCACACCAACAGCAGTGAAGGTAAATGGCATTCGTGCCTAGATATATCATATCACTCACCTGGGAAGGCAGCCAGCCATGGGGAGTGGACGGTACAGAGACACCCAGAGCATCCTCACCATCTTACTCTGAAAAAACAGACTACAGCCCTGCCCCAGCCACTTACCGGGAGCTGACTGGTCTACTCAGGGCAAAAGCTTGAGGATGAGCAGCAGTGGGGTGGGACTGTTCACTGATTCTTTGCTTTGGCTTTTTTTACCTTTCCTCTTTAATCTTAGGTGTGAGAAATGATGAAGGTTGTGAAAAATGTATCCAAAAGGTAACCCAAACTAGACAAACTGCCAAAACTGCGTTACTGGTTTACTCTTATTATGGATTTACAGGAAAGCCTAAAGGTACTTGCATATAAAATAATACCCAATACCAGATATGTGTGCCCCCCAGGGGCCAGCTGTTTGCTAGAATCCTCTGAACCGCCAAGCAAAGCGAATTTGCTATGTGGTATACTGATATCCCTAGAAAGACAGTAACCTGAGTTATAACATAAGGAATACCTAAACAAATAAAAAAATTAATAACAAGTTTGCAAAATATACAAAATGTATGTCTTTTTATATGTTCAATAATAACTAGAACATTTCCATGTAGAAATACTAGCTATTTCTGAAGATTATTTCCATGTATTTCATATTTTGTGTTGCTATCTTCTCAGTCTCCTAATTTCTGTCTTTATTTATTGGTTCCAGTAGTCTAGTAACTTTACTTAATTTTATTAGTTCACACGTTAGGATTAAAAAAAAGTTGTGTCATTTTAAATAGTTAATCTACTTAGCTTATTGAGCACACACAGAGATACACAATTTTTAGCTCCCATAAAAAACTGAAATAACATTTTGCTTCTCTTTTTTCCTGATAGTCATTTCCATGCTTATTAACATTTAGAGTTATTAGAGATGCCCGACAAGGAGAGGTCTGAGATTGCATTATATCCAGCCACACCTAGTGCAAGAGCTGATCTGATGGTGATTTCCTCATGCTTTTGAATAGAAGCAGAGAACCTTAGTCCTTCTTAAATGTGGTAATTTTAGGGTTTTCTCCTACCTTATATTCGAACATTTAAATATTATGTAATTTCTAGAGACTACTCAATAAATGCTGAAATAATGTATAGTATACTTTCATATTAAAAATCGTGTTTTATCAGGCTCCACACTTTTTGGAATGGTTGCTATGTACCTGGCACAAAGGAAGCAATTCATCACATTATTTCACATCATCTGTACAACCTTTACTGCCCAATAAACAGTATATTATTATGACATCCTTGAAGCCCAGAAGCTGAGATTCTGAGGCTACTGTCAGAGCCAACAATTCCAGGCCTGCCCACAAAGACTATGCCCATAACGACTAGACTTTAACAAAAATATTTGTGAATAAATGGCAGCGGTGGGACAAACAAATCAGTTCCAAACTTTGGCATGTACAACACAAATTAAGCTGAATGATATTTTTCTCCTTCAGCCTGGTGGATCAAAATTCAAGAAACAGGCAATATGACTGGTAGTTGATACCAGTCAGTAACAAGCGTGACCAGCGAAAAATGATGTGAAAAGCACAAACATCGCTGGGATTAGTGCACGACGTTCAGTAATATTGTAAAAAACAAAACAGGCAGAGAATGAGGAAGCTATGAAGGCCGGTTTCGTAGAGATTTTTATTTTAGTTTATTTTAATGATTTTTGAGACAGATTCTCATTCTGTCACCCTGGGTGGAGTGCTGAGGCATCATCATAGCTCATAGCAATCTCTATCTACTGGGCTCAAGGAATCCTCCTGCCTCAGCATCCTGGGCTGCCTCAGGCTACTGCCACAACACCTGACTAGTTTTCTTTCTTTCTTTTTGATTTTTTAAGTAAAAATAGGGTCTTGCTCTTGCTCAGGCTAGTCCTGAGCTCAAGCAATCCACCTGCTTCCACTTCCCAGAGTGCTAAGATTGCAGGCGTGAGCCACTGCACCAGCCACAAGAGATATTTTAATAAGTCTAAAGAGGTTCATTTGGTCTAAAGGCCAAAATAACTTGAACTTGTAATTCTGTTAGTTTTGTAACTAAGACAAAAATATACATATTGGCTTCTATTATCATTCAAATAGTCATTTTAAAGCTAATTGTTGCATATATGGCATATAAAATACCACAGTATGTTTTAACCTGTATTTACCTAAAAATGATCAAGTTTGTATGTTTTACTTCTAACTCAAAACCGCCAACTATCAGCAAATTACTTGGCTAATTTGCATCACAGTTAGGTGAGCTTGAATTATTGACACCTCTAACAGAATTTTCAGAAGATAATGAAAAGGTAGTAATATCCTCAAAATTCCAATAATAAAAATTGTATTTAAATTGGTCTTTTTTTTTAGAATGAGTAGGATCTCTCCAGAAAAACGGCAAATGAGAATTTTTTTCTGCAGAAATCACTCCATAAGCAAATGCATAGGTATAGAAAAGAGTATTGCAGTTACAGAAGCTGATGGCAATTTGAAAATGGTGGAGATCCACAATGCAAAAATGTAGTGAGAAATTCACTCAATTAGGTAAGTATAAACTTATTTAATAATTTAACATTGGCTAAGACACTGAACATTTTTGAAATATGAAAGAATCAAAAGAGTGTATAAAATAGTATTAAAAGCTTAATTAAAAACCACACTTATTTTAACAACTAAACAAACCTGATTTTGTAAGACGACAACTTATATGAAGATTACAAAAAAAATTCTTATAATAAAATACTTCCCCTTATATTTACCAGTACAGAATAACTATTGTTCAGTAATCTTCCTCCCATGTGGGAGGCCAAGGCAGGTGGATTGCTTGACCTCAGGAGTTGGAGACCAGCCTGAAAAGAGCAAGACCCCGTTCTAAAAATAGCTGGGTATTCTGGTGGGTGCCTGTAGTCTCAGCTACTCAAGAGTCTTATCAAGAGGATTACTTAAGTGCAGGATTTTGAAGTTGCTAAGAGCTATGACACTAGGGTATTCCACTGAGGGTGACAAAGTGAGACTGTCACAAAAAAAAAAAAAAAAAAAAACGAAAAAGAAAAAGAAAAAACAATCGCCCACCCCATGTAGTTATTATTCTGATGATGTTAAGGTTTGTTCACGATTTCACATGTTCTCTGGGGAAAAGCAAGACTGAGTAATCGTCCATGTACACAATTTTTATCTGAGTGCTTCAAATTTTGTCTGATTGCTCTTAATTTTTGTCTGACTCTGGAGTTATTCCTTTATGGTACACTAGAGCATGAATAATAATAAAGATCACTCAAGGAGGATGTGAGCAGACCACAGTTTTAATGTAGTTGACTGAACCTCTTCAATGTGGTTGGAAGTAATAACGAAATATTGATCCAAACATCCCATTCACATTTCCCTATTTTCTTCTCCTTTGTAGATAAATGTTTTATACATCAAGTTCAAGATATTAAATTGTCTATGACATTTTGTAAAATGGTTTAAAAATAAAAACACACTCTGAACTCTTGACACATGAAACAACACATATTTAGTGGTAGACCGTTCTCTTTAGTGTGACTTGGAGAGTCTGTTATTGAACCATGTTTTATATTGGGGGAATTTACATGGTAACATATTTGATCTCCATGCATTAAATGTATTTTGTTTTGCTTTCTCTTTGAAGAATAAGCTTGTGATGTTAGATTAGCCATTTAATGTTTCTAACTGTCAATTTACTCATCCGAGGGATACTGAACTTACAGACAATGAGCTTAATCACCTAAAATAATGCTACAAATTAAAATTCATACAGCCTTAAAATGAATGGTGGTTTAAGAATCAGATATTTTCTTTACAAGGACACATTGATGAACACTTTGATCAATACCTAGGGGTAAATTCTGAATGACTCTGAGATTCTCTCTGTGTAGCTCTCTCCTTTCTGTTAACAAACCTCTTGAATTTAATGCCCTTGTTCTCAGACACTCAGCTGCACCTTCCTTCTGTTACTCTCCACTTCAGCCCTGCCCACCTCTCTTGCCCACATCGTGATGCTCAAGGTACTTAAGAGGGAACAATTGCAGAGATCATGTAGTTTGGATCAGTGATCACTGGCATTCATTGCCTGATGCCCAGTATCTTTTAAACTATTGGTTGAAGTATTTTATTTGAACTTTTAATTTTTTATCAATAGTTTGGTTGTTTCATGCTAGAAGGTAAATTCTTACTCCATATTGGCTGGAAGAAAAAATTATTTGCTGTATTTTAACTGGAATTATGAGAGGTACATAGATGTTTGGTTGAAATTGGATATATCAATTGGGTTCTGTTCTCTACTGCTTAAACATGGCAATATTTCATATCTATTAAAGTCTTCATTAATTTGTCACAGCAATATTTTGTGTTTTTCAAGGGAGAATGATGATAAATCATTCACTAGATGTATCATTTGCTATTGTCTTGGTTCATTCCTGCCATTATAACAAAATTTCTTAGGGTAATTTATAAACGGGATATATTTATTTCTCAACAGTTATAGAAGCCAGAAGTACGAGGTCAAGGCACCATCAGGCTCAGATTATAGTGAGGGCCAAATCTCAGTTTACAAGGTAGCTCTTTAATACGTTCTCATATGACAAATAGGTAAAGGTCAAAAGGGCCTACTTTGTTCCATTCAGCCTTTTTTATAAGGGCATAAGTTCCACACATAAGGCCTCTGTCTTTATGACTTAATTACCTTCTAAAGACTCCTCTTCTTAACAGTACCACATTGGTGATTAAGTTTCAACATATGAATTTTGGGTGTATACAATTCAGATCGTAATAGGTATTTTATATATATAATGCTATACTAAATGTTCTTTTTCTTTTAAAAAAAACCAAAATTTTTATTTTTCATTGCTATCATAAAAAATTTGACCTGAAGTTTCTGTAACAACATTATGTCCTCCTTTCAATTCTACCTGGTTTTAAGTTTATTGTGAATAAATGAAGGTATTTTAATTTTTTCTTTTTCAATGTCTATAATGTAGTTTTTCTCTTGTCTCACTCTCCTGGTGAGTGAAATATTCAATAAAAACCTGATGCTTTTCATAGGAAGATAGTGTTTAGAATTTTAATAATTACTGATATAAATGATGCTTTTTTCTCATCTATTTTTAATAGAAGGAGACCATTTACTTCTATTATGGTTTAAATTGTACCCTCTCCAAATGCTTAAATCTTAACCCCCACTTCTTCAGTATGTGACCTTATTTGAAAATAGGGTCATGACAGATGAAATTAGTTAAGATAAGATGATGTCCTACTGGAGTTTTGTGGAACCCCTAATTCAAATAATGAGGTCTTTACCGAAAGGGAAATTCATGATCATGGTGTCTCCCCTGCTGGAAGTTCAGACACAGACAGGCACACAGGAAAAATACCAAGTGAAGACCAGAGTGTCACACACCAAATAATCCCTGGAAGTGAAAGGCCTGAGATGGCCCCATCTAGTACCTCTAAGAAGGTCGGCCTGCTGTCTCCTAGATTTCTGACTTCGGTCCTCCAGAACTACAAGACAGCAGTTCTCTGATGTTCTCAGCCTCCTAGTCGTATGTGATACTTCATTAAGATTTCCTAGTAAACTAAAGGAATTTTTATTCCTAGTTTTAAGAATTTTTTTTTATCATAAGTGACTACATCACTTTTTATCTTTTCTTTTTTGCCATTTAAATAATCACATGACTTTTCCACTTTATGCTTTTAATGTGGTGAATATTATTATCTGGTTTTCTAATTTGAAACTAACATCAAGTTTATTAAGTGAAGTACACTTAGTCACAAAATATAGTTTATATGCATTTAAATTTAGTATCTTCCTATTTATGTGAAGATTTGTGCATTTATGTTCAAGTGGGGCAGTGTGTGTTTGTTTGTTAATATCTCTGCCAGGTTCAATGGTCAGCATTTTTCTGGGTTTAGAAAAATAAGTGAAAATTATTCTCTCATTATTGATTCCCTGAGATTACACATTATTTTATTATTTTTTCCTACATTGATATAATTTGGCTGTAAGGAAAATTAAGACAAAATTTATTTTTTGGAACGTTGCATTGAATTATAAGTTTATTCTTTAAATGAATCCTTAGAGAAGTACCCCAATTCCCCAGAGAAGTACTGTATTAGTATAAGTAAGTACTGGTTTTCTTAATAGCATCTATTTTGATAAAATTACTGACATCAACATGTTTATAATACTCTTTTATTATCATTTTTGCATCTTTTTATTACTAATATTAAAATTTAGTTATTCTATTTTTATATTAATATTCTAGAGTGTCATCAGTTTTGTTAATCATTTCAAAACCAAATTTTACTTTTCCTTGGTTTATAAAATTTTATTGATTTCTAAACTTATTTTTATTAGTTTCTTTTTATGTTAAATTTAAATAGTTATTCTTACATGTTTGCTTAATTGGATCGCACAGACCATTATGAGAAATTTTTTTTGTATTATGATTGTATGAAGATAAATTTCCTTCCAAGTATGGCTTTAGCAGATTCTTCTCATTTGATATTTTATATCACGTTATAATATTTTCCAAATTCTGTTTTATATTTTTCTTTGTTGCATGAATTATTAGTGGGTTGCTTAATTTTTAAATTTTAGAGACTTTTTCAAGTTACTTGCTATAACTGATTACAATTTAAGATGTTACAGTAGGAGAATAAACCACCTATGTGTTTACATTTGCTGGGCATCCATGGCTCAGAATGGGCTGCATGGGCAGTATTGATGAATATTGTACATCCTAGTGACTTCAAGAGAAAGTCACTGGGTCAAGCTGACTCATAATGTTCTTCAGAAGTTCAGATTTCCCCCCAATATTTCTTTCTCTTCATTCGCTGTCAGTTATTGCAAGTGTGCTGTTAATATTTCAAACTATAATTGTGAATTTATCAGCATTTCTCATTTTAGTTTTGTCAACAGATTTTCTAGGTAGTAAAAATTTCTATTTCTACATTCAAATATAGAGTTTTTTTAAGAAACAAACACCCTTAATTTTTTTTAAAGCATGCTAATTTCACATTTTGTCTTGTGTTATGACCTGAATTGTGGCCCTCTAGCTCAAATACACATGTTGAAGTCCTAACCCCCAATGTCACCACATAAGGAGTTAGAGCCTTTAAGCCAGTGAATAAGATTAAGTAAGGTCACGAAAGCAGGGTCCTAATCTGATAAGACTAGCGTTCTTTTAAGAAAGAGACAACAGAGCACGCTCATTTATCCCTGAATCCACATGCTCTCACACACTCTCTGTCTCAGCACATGCCCCAGATGGGCCACAACTGTGGACAGAGCAAGCAGGTGGCTGTCGGCAGGTCAGGAGGAAAGGTCATTCACTCAGATAATTATCCTTTCCCATTCTTTGTCTTTCTTTCCTATGTGACTTGAGTTTTACATATAATATACTTTTTAATATTATCTCACTTTCATAAGCATGCCAATTATTATGGGTCTGTGTTATGTGTTAAATTTTGGATATATTTGCCTACTCCTTTATGATATCTATAATTTTCTGATTGAATAGCATAGATAGATTATATGAAAAAAAAATTAGACTTTCGTCTGAAATGTATCCCTAGTAAAACCTGCACATTTACTTCTTCTCTTCGTGTATATTTATAGTGGGGTGGGTGGTGGTAGTGGGGATGGCATTCAGTTCCTTTATATTTGAGCTCGATCTGGGCTACATTGAAGATTTATTTAAGTTAATTTTACTACTGGTTTCAAATATTGTAAAGGCAGTTTAAAATATTCTGTTTAGTGGGGGTGGCATTCTGACATCCGAACACCAAATGAATTTGTAGATGCCTGTATGTTTTATAGTCCAGATGCCAGTTTTGTGATCCATAGATATTTCTCCTTACAAAAACTTCACAGAAAACCAAAAAGATTTTGTTTTTACTGTGCTATTCCCCTTATTTTCTGTCTTTAACTTTCACTTTCCATATCTCTAAAACATGTCTCCACCTTACTACCCAGGGCCCATTCTTAATAGGATGTCATGATACATGGGGTGGGGGAGGAAGACGAAGAGTAGAGGATAATGCTTCTAAGGTTACTTGCCTTGTTGCAACAATGTCATTGATGAAAGGTTTATGTATCTCCGGGAAATCCCTGTTTCTCTTGACCTCTTCAGAACCTTCAGTGTGCTACTAATATGCACTTAGTAAACGCTCTACGGGATAGGAATGGTGCCAGGAAGACCTTTGGACTGATCCTCTTCACCACGGAGCTGCACTGGAGAGTAACGCTCACCCTTTGGAGCACGGCCCTCGGGCTGAAAGCAAGCATAATTCTCTTCTTTTAGGAAGGTGCTTTCTTGGCATTTCCCCATTGCTATGAGGAAGCAATCATCTGGCAATGCTTTCGTATCCTCACAATATAAGAAAGTGGCTTAATTTAATCTTAAATGTAAGCAAAGCTTCGTGCCAGAAAAAGGTAGGTGTAAAAATTTTCAAGCTACACTATAATATGTTCATCATAACGTTAAACTTATTTCTAAATACTGCTAAAGATCCCTTCACATCTTCAGTACGTGATGCTGAAAAAGGTAACCAGGGGTCAGAGAAGGTGCTAAGAGCAGAGACCAGGAAGCATATTGTAGCCAGGGACTGTTTCCCAGTCGGAACACACAGTGAAGAGCCCCTAGTGACCTTAGAATGTCCTGGGGCTCATGACCATATGCACTTAACATTTCTAAATTTTAACCCCTAGTGGATTCTTCCAGAAGGTTCTGGGAAGACACATGCTAAAAGTAATAGGAATTTGTTATGTAGCCCAAACCTGCCAATCACCCAAAGAGTGGGAAAGGACAGCAGTTCGTGGTGGCAGAAAGGTGGGACAAACTAGTAAATATAAACAAGACAGTGTGTGCTTAAGCTGTCGGGTCTCTTGTCCAGTCCCACAGGGGGCCCAGTCTCACTCTTTGAGAGGTATTTTCTCTGTACTTCACTTTCATTCTGCAATATAAACATATATATTTATAATCAGGCCATCATTGGACAAGGCCTGGCTGCTCATTCTATAGCACTGGAAGCCCAGAACCAGGAACATTCGCCTTCCAGACAGCCTAAGCATTGCTACAGTAAAGGATTAAGGGAACCTCTGTGGCAGCGAGAGAAAGCAAAATGCAGAAGACCCTCCTTAACTGACCCCCTCCTTAAGTTGGCCTAATTTTCGTAGACTGGACGTGTACCTCAGTAGGCCTAGTTCTTTATATTGACCACCTCTGTTTGCTGACCAGTGGTGGTTAACCTACAGAGGTTCTGCTGTATATAAAAAGTTTGATCACATCAATGCCTCTATCTCTCAGTATTGTACAATAACTTAGGACAAATCTGCCTTTGGTTACCCTACTTCTAGCCTTAACTTTGTGTTTGGCATATATATGTATTTACATATAAATAGAACAATCTTCTTAGCATATTGGAGACAAAAAAAAAATCATTTCAAATCTTTAAGCTATGATTTTAAGGTCTAGATTCCTGCATCCATTACAAAGTAAAAGAGATCCTGAAAGTATTTTATCCACATATGTGTGTCTGTCTCAATCTCTATACTTTGCTCTTGTTAAACTTCTGTAGGGATCTGTTATCACTTTCCTTTTTCAATGGCTATGCTTCTTTTCAAGTTTTTGCAAAATAGTTTGTGTATACATTTTTCCTTTGCTTTCTTGTAAGTATTTGTAAGGAATAAATATTTATCTTATATGTTTCTGATTACAAGTGTAACATAGTATATGGATGCAGCATTTTATAGAACACAAGGTTATTCACAAAACACAGATTACATCACTACCTTAATATTAATTAGAAATCAGAAATAATAAAATATAGGTATAAAACGTTAAAACAATTCATTATCAGCTTTTCACAGGACATTTGAATTTTGGACAGAATTTGACAGAATAAAAGTAAAATTGATCATGAAATAGTAAATGAGGTTGTTTCAGTACAGATTTAACAATTAGAGTCATGTAGGGAAAAAAATGAAGCACTTTGTTTTAAAGTGTCAGAGTTATCATGAAAAATACATAACTTATGACCATGTAATAAACTAGTCTTACCCAGAAATATTTATTATTATAACTTATGCTTTAAAGATAGAAAGCCTGAGGCTATTAAAAATTAATTTCTCATTTATCAAAGTCATATAAACAAAAATTTATTAAATGAACATTTAAGTTTAAATCTTCATTGGTATATTCTATGATAATTTTAGCTTTTAAAAAAACATTTAGTAAGGTATAATTTCTAATGAATCCATATAATAAGAACAACTTCTCAGTATAGAAAAATGACATAAACCACACTCCCTCATTTGATTTTCTATATCTTTGACCGTGAATTACTAACAACTTCAGCACTTGTAGCAATAAGCCAAAATACAAAGGGAAAAGGAAGAAATCTTTCAGACGCCTCTGAAAAACAAACACTTAAGAGCCCGAGGAAGCTTTAAATGAATGAAGGCTATAAGAAATCTGTCAGTGATGGAAGGCAGACTATTAGATAATGAAAAATGAGGATGTTCAGGACAGAGAATTGGTGACGCTTCAGGTGACATTTATTCTGGAAAGTCAGTGATGTCCTTGAAGACACATTTGACTATTTCCACTCCGTGACCATGATGCCTGGCCAAGACCAGCCTAACTATTCGTGGCTATTGGAAGGTACCAACTGCAGGGAAGTCATCAGAATAGATAATTAGAGCACAAATAAAAGGTGAGGAATGTTCTATGTTAGACAAATAGAAAAATCTCAGGATTGCTTCTCATTCAACAAACAAGTTATCATTTTATGCTGTGGGTACTCTGTGCAGCACGACTTTGGGGGACAGTTAAAGAGGATGGTCTTACTGTAGGGTGTTCCCTTCTCTCACCACCACTCCCACAATTCCTCATCTAACTGTGCTACAAGATTCATAGAACTATGGTCTTAACTTGGTATTGATTTAATAAAATATTTGAGTTTAATCTAACTTTCAGAATATAAACCCATATATAAGTCAAAAATATACAAAAGATCATACCTTCCAAATTACTAGACTTAAAATAATGTCTATACATTATTATTCTTTTATAAAAATGATTATATTGGGGTCTTTTTTCTTAAATCCATATATATGGGTGTGTGTATATATGTCTATGTTTGTGTGTGTGTATTACTAATTAACCAAAGCCCTTTAAAAATACATTAGTATTTGGATGAAAAATTAACATTGAGCATTTGCCTCAGATGAAACAGCTTTTAGCAACTTCGTTAATTAAGGCCCTACTACGATCCAATGTCATCCATAGAGCACTTATGTTGGAAATGATTTCTTTAAAGCATTGCCCTTCTAAAACCATGAGATACATATAAATTCTTGCTATTTGTTATGTTCAGAGGTATATTTCCTAGGACAACAATGCCTATTTTCAAAGTCATAATTAAAAAAAAATTAAACATTTTTCACATGTATCACAAAAAGAAATTGATGTCATAATGAAGTTTATTTGAAAATATAAATTTTAAAAGTTTAATGATTACATTTGCTAATAACTGTATTCTGTTTTTTGGAGTCTATGATCACAGAATTTATTTGATAACAAATATATGATGAAGTCACTCTAGGAGAAGGAATTCTAGAAATATAAAAAATTACCCCCTTGGAATTTTCAGCTGTCCACCTAATTTCAAAATGGGTAGGGTGAAACACTATGAGGTCTGCGTAGAGCATCTGCCAAGAAATGAACAATTTTCAAGGGGATCCTAGTTAAAAAATTCCAAAATTTCACACAGCGTTAGTATTGGAAAACTATTTTAAATATTCAGGGAATTTACCAGAGATCTCGAGTCATACTTAAGAAGTGTGATTAATTACTCCTAAATTAAAATGTACTCTCAACTTGTCCTAAGAACACATATCAATACACACTTAAGGACACAGACTGAAATTCATGCAATTCAATTTTCAGAACAAATTTTAACACTTTTTGAAAGAGTACAACACAATTTAACCAACACTCAAAATTTTACAATTCACAATATCTGATACTGCCCAAAAAAAAAAAAAGCAGAAAAATATAACACATAATTAGAAGGAAAAAAATCACTAGTAAAAGAAACAGAAATAAGAAAGAAATCAGCAAAGTATGTTAAACTAGCTTTTACATATATATGGGATATATAATCATGCAAATTTACTTAATCCATATAATAAGACATATATGTAACAAGGAAATAAATCAAGGATATAAAAAAGAACCAAATGGAAATTCTAGAAATAAGAACATCCTTACATTTTAAGAACATTTTAGTCACTTTTGAATAAAAGATT
Source organism: Galagoides demidoff (assembly GCA_963574575.1). Classification (NCBI taxonomy): domain Eukaryota; kingdom Metazoa; phylum Chordata; class Mammalia; order Primates; family Galagidae; genus Galagoides; species Galagoides demidoff. Next base: position 8,196 of record CAUYQV010120008.1, on the reverse strand, counting down.
TCTTAAATAGATGGTATAAACACAGACCAAAAATGTCCAAAACGTAGATAGAGAAAAGAGAGAGAGAGATGGACTAGAAGTTCTGTCCACGATGTGAAGGAAAAACAGAAGTCATCCGATCATGTGTATAACTTGATGACCTCAAAGAGAAGGTGGTACAAGAAATAATGAAGCAGAAATCACTAACAAAATTCTAAATTTGATGAAAATGCTAAACAAATGACCCATGAAATCTCAATTAACACAAAGCAAGATAAATATATGGAACACTACACCAAGTCATGCAATGTCATACTGACAAGGCTGAGGTAGGAGGGTCACTTCACACCAGGAGGTTCAGGCAACACAGTTAGACCCTCGCCTCTACAAAGGAAATCTGAAAAATTGGCCAGGTAGGTGGCTCACAACTATAGTCCCAGCTACTTAGGAGGCTTAGGCAGGAGTCCCAGCTACTTAGGAGGCTTGACCAAGAAGTTCAAGCTGCAGTGATCTATGATGGCACCACTGCACTCTAGCCTGGATGACAGAGCAAGCTCCTGTCTCAAAAAGAAATAAAAATAAAAATAATTGTAAAGCAGTCCAACTAAAAGACATATTATATACAGAGAAACAAATATAAGAATAAAAACAAGCTATTTCTCTGAAATTGTGTAAGTTAAAAGAGGAAGTGATGATACTTCTACAATAGCCCCAAACTAACACTATCTATAGTTCTGTCCACAGACAAAATATCTAAATATCTTGCAAAATTGTAGGCAGTAAAAAATTTTCAAAGAAATAAAGATGAACAAATATTTTGCCAGCAGACCTCTGTTAACACAACTAAAATGAATCATAAGAGCCAGTAAGGTTTTTGGTTCTATTCAACATTGTACTGAAATTCCCAGTTGAGTCTATGAAGGAAGAAAAAGAAGCAAAAAATATATAAACTGTAAAAAAGAAACAAAACTGTGCTCTGTGTCCATATGCAGGTAGCAGGATCATTTACATAAAAAATTTAAAAAGCTATAAAACACTACCAGACTAATAAATGAGTTTAGTACTTTGTAAAGTGTAAGATCAATGACCCAAATAAGTATGTGTCTATATTTTTCATAGCTAAAGATTAAAAGTCCAGTAATGTGAATATCCACATTATTTATAACAGAAACCTAAAACCTGAAATATTTAAAGAAAATTAAGCAAGGCAATTCAACTAAAATATAAATATATATGAAGTACTAATGATATAAATTAAAAACACAAATAAATGCAGAGATGTAGCATGTTCATAAATCAGAAGACTTAGGAAAGTGTTGTTCCTTCTCTAACTAATCCTTAGATATACAATGTATATTTTTATCATATTGATATACATCTCATAAAATATGACTTGAATTATTAAAGAAATGAGTAAATGTATATGTTACCTAATACAAAACAGATTTTGTAAGAATTAAAATATATTTAAAAATAAGTATTAATAGGAATTTTTATTTTCTCTATTTCCTTCTGCTTTCCTCTCCCTCTGTATCTACAGAAATTCACAGTATTTTGTGTATCTCCATGAAGTGTGGTTGTCTTCCCATGACTTCTAGGGAATATCTGGAAAAATTTTGCTTTATAGCTGTGAAAAGCTCAGTAAAAACTTGTTAGTAGTGTGATTACAAAAGAATGTCTTTATGATACAGTAATACATATCTAAACAATTGTTTCTATTTATACGATGGTATAATGAATTCATATTAATTTGATACATTTTAGATTTATGATTTGCTCCATGCTATATACATCATGAATAAAAGCCTAACATTTTCTGGAAAATCTAACAGGCAAATTATCATCAAACTTACTGAAATAATATCAATAATGAGCTTGAAATTTATATATAATTAAATTAATAATTCATTTTTTTAGGCTGCTATAGGAAAACTTTCAGCATTACTGTATTTGTTCAAATATGATTCTTGCTAAATATTTTATCACATTAAATAATCTGAAGGCAAATTCCCTTATGCATTCCCAAGTGTAGCCAATTCCTACTCACTAGCCCATGAGATCCTCAGAGCCCCAATAAGTTAGAACAATTATCACGTCATGCCTCCTGAGTCCATATGACTAAATTCACATTAAAACATTGTGAACTGGTGTACTACTGGTATTTAGTTTTGTTATCTATATAAAGTTATTTGTAGTAAGAAATACATGTAACAGGAAGGATCTGAAATATATAGTTAATTTATTCAACTTCATAGTGAATAATGTATCTTGGAGTATTTCTTTTAAGTAAGTTTGAATATACTATCACTTATACAAGCTTACATGATTAGTATAAGGAAACTAAAAGTAGGATTATAAATATAGATCTATTCTCTACTCCAGTACTTGCAGAAATATGGATTATTTTGCCTTAGTGAATTATTTTTATTCTTTAGTTGAAAATATAATCAATATGGGTTGTAATATATATTTATGCAAATATAAATGTAGAAAGTACATAAAATAAGGCAAAAGTTATAGATTTTTCCTATGCATGTGATATTCTATTCTGATAATTTTTGTACCTGATTTTCAGCTAAAGGACATATTATTCATGGTTTTATTTCTGTGTGAATTAATATTCTCTAAAATTTCATGTGAATTAATATACAGACATATTTAATTGTCATTTCATTTTCATTATTTGGCTTGTCAATAATTTTTAAATTAGTATACTATTGTGAATGTACATAATATCAAAATCTTCACTTTTATGAATATATTGTCATGACTATATTAACAGCTAAATATGTTCCACTTTTTCATAAATCTATTTGGAATACAATTCTAGAATTATGGTTGCCGTGTCAATGATTGCCTTTTCTACAGGCTTTTTAAAATGGCCCTCCAGACATATTAGACCAACTCTGACCTCTAGCCATAGCTTATAAGACAGTCCAATTCTCTATTTCAATATTTGCAACATTCCATAATAAATTAATGTTATCTGATAGGTAAATCTAGTAATTTTACAAGAGGTAATACTTCCAAGCAAGTGTCTGTATAATGTTTATGCTAATGCTTCCATAAATATTTAAAACAATAGGCAATTAGTCTGCCCCTTGTACAAGGGTAATGACAGATTATTTAGAGATGAAGGAAAGGTAAAGAAAAAATTAATTACTCAGTGATATCACCTTGATACAATGTATTATTTTTAATTGACTTTTTTGCTCTATTCAGAGTCCTCAGGTATTGAATGGGAATAACTTCTTATTAAGAATAGCTTTTATAGTAAAAAATTCTACTCATAATGGTATGTGGATGGAGAGAATTTTTCTGTAGAAGTTAGACATCCAAAATATGAATAACACTTTCATACATAATGATAAACATTTCCTAAATTTCTGCTTATATATATAGAAACATTTTATTTCTGTGTTATTTGAACACTAAAGTCCTGAAAAAAAAAATCATTAGTTCCTTATACCAGCTATAACAAAGAATAATAAAAAAGAAAATTGGAAAACCCAAAATAAAAAATAAAAAACCAAAAAACACAAAATAGTACTAAACTTGCTTTTTTAAATAAAATATTCTCATTGTTGACAATAAATATTTCTTAAAAATAAATAGAAATTGTGGCTATTTTTATAAAATAAGAAAGGACATACTGCCACCTAGTGGTAAATGGTATTGCTCAAGGGTAACATTTTCACCTTCAAGTATTCATAGAATCCTAATGGCTGAATAGTTTATAATTAAACAAGGTTAGTATATAATTTGAAAATTAATTAATTATTTTAAAATTAATATTATCTACTCATACTTAATTTATTGCATCTTTTAAGTTTTAATGCCTTTATAGCAAAAACAGAGATAGTGAGGTGTCTATTTAAAATATTAAAAACAGTTCAACATCTTCCACAAGAAATCAGTGGAAAGAAAAATGTGGCGGTCAATTTCAATAGATAATTAAATTTACTAATGCCATTTCTAGACTGCCTATTACTTTCTTTGAGTAAAGTATTATATCTTTTTTTCCATATTTCATCACATAGGGTAGAAATTCAAAATTAGCTATATTAATTTTAAAGAATAATGAAATTCAGTATTAAAGATGAAATTAATATTTTAAAGGGAAATATTTTGAAAAACTTTAAGATGGAACTGTTTTGAGGAAATAAAGGGAAACTGTACATCTTTTTTTAAAGAGTCAGTCTATATCTGTACTGCATTGTCTGACAAATTACTGATCATTTCAATCCCTCCTGCTCTGTGTGTGTGCATTTTCATATGTGTATCCATGCTCATTTTGTTTGTTTATATGATAAGTTAAATAATTCTACATAATTTTTTTATAGAAAATATTTTTAATATATGTATGCAATATATAATAAGTACTATAGGTGGAATGATTATATGTTTTCTAAAATAAAATTATTAATGATACATTTAAATTACTAGTTTAAATAATTGGTTTTTTTTTATTACTTAAGAATGGGCAATATTCAGCTGCCCTGGATGATTAAATCTGAATTCTATATCATGCAAGCAAGAGATGGTAACATTTTTTTTTTGATGAAGAAAACTTTATGCAAAAACTACTTCACCAAAAATCAACATTTTGCTACAAAAGCAACTGCAAATCAGAATTCTTGATTATTTATACCAAACTATAGATGTTGCTTGACTTAATTGGGTTTATTTCCCAATAAACCCATGGTATCTTGAACATGTCCTAAGCTGTCTGCTAGAATATAAGAATCATGATCATAGTTTGTGATATGGGGTATTCATGTTCAACCAAAGCCAGGACTAACAATAAACAATCAAAAGCTAACGTACACATAAAGACCTACACATTTTATTTTCAGGACAACATTAAAACAAATAAAATACATAATTTTAATCCATTTTTTTAACTCTGTTAGTTTGATATGCAGTGACTATTCCTCAACTAATTTCTCCAAAGAATATTTATGCTTCTTTCAGGAAGAAAGATATATATATATATATAAATATATTTATAAATAATTATAGGAATTTGCCATCAGCAACTCAAACACATGTAGGAAATAGGCAGAGCAAAGATGTGAGTAAATATATTTGTAGCATGTTGGCCACAAAAATGACTTTTTACATGAATGACTTGAATACCTTAGAGGTAGCTTACCTCAGTGCTTCCTTATTCAACTGTGTTGTCAGCCAAAGCTGGAACCATGAACAATAAACAATGAAAGCAAAAGAACAATAAAGACCTGTACATTTTATTTTCAGGGCAAAATAAAAAAGTGTGAAGGACTACCAATCACTCCGTGATTTCTTCATTTCCATCCTCATTCTCTCCCTACACAAACATTCAAGAAAAGAGAATAAACATGGGGCAATTATGAACTGGAACATATTTTTCTTGTTTGTTTGGTTTTTTTTTGTGTCGTGCTAGCTGGAAATATCATAATTGGAGTATATTATTGCTATCTGGAAATATCATAATTGGAGTATATTATTACTATACACCCATCTACATGTGGTTTACAAAGATACATTTCTGTATCAGTTGAGGGTCATTTTCAATATTAATTTGATGAAAAGATATGAAACAGCATCAGAAATAGTGCACAAAAATGACCAATATGGAAGTTGTCTTTTTACCACGGTTTCCTCTGGATCCATTTCCGACTAATTCGAGCACATTGGTCAGAATCATCTGTAATTACCTTGAAAGAACTTACAGTAGAACCTCCATAGCTAACCACCTCCTAAAGCTGACCTAATTTTCATGGCCTGGACATGCCCCACACAAATGTATCAGCACAGTAGGCCTAGTTCCTTATGCTGACCAATTTGTTACAGTCCCTTGGGTGGTCAACTTGACGAGGTTCTACTGTGGTTTGAACTGACAGAGAACTCAGTGACACAGAAGAAAGAACATGAGGCTTGTGAGAGACATGTTGGTAGAGTTGCAGTACATTGCAGTATTTGTTACATCCAACCTATACCCAACTCCTAACCAAATGCTGAAGGGAATGCCCTGCTTCGTGACTGAGAAGTTACCATGACATCAGCCTCCTCATAAACAATACAAGTTGCAAAGTCATCTAAGGTCAGATCAGATACTCATTCTCAAATGTCCCATACATTAAATAATATTGTGTCCAATGTCTAACAATGATTATTTGAGGTTATCTTGACTTTGCCACATTAAGCTGTAATTAAAAGGATATATTATACATATGCATTCTTTTTTTTTGACCACTTTCCAACTAAGTTGTTTGTCAGGGAAAATCTTTATACGAGAAGATGTTTGTCAAAGATAATAATCCTTCTGTGCTATGGACTGAATGTTTGTGTCCCACCTCTCAAACTATATGTGATGAAGTTCATAAAGGAGGCCTTTGGGAGGTGATTAGGCACAGAAGAGGCCATGAGAGCAGGGCCCCAGGATGGGATGGAAGGGAAGGAACGCTCAGAGCTTCTCTGTTTGTGCTGCCATGTGAGGACACAGATAGAAGATAGTGATCCGTAAGCCAGGAAGAAAAACCTCAGCAGAGACTGAATCAGCCAGCACCTTGATCGTAGAATTACCAGTCTCCAGAACTGCGAGACAGGAATGTCTGCTGCGTAAGCTACACAGTTTGCAATATTTTATTATAGCAACCGGAACAGACTAAAATACTCATAATGACATGTAATGCGGAAGGAGAACTTTGGAAGGCAATTGGGAAAAGGGAGGTAGAGAAGTAAAGGATCAGAGAAGCAAATTCCTGCTACAGTTAAATTTAAAGAATAATATGCTCACATAAAACTAAGTCAACAAGTTTTACTCAATGAACCTATGAGAATTTGCATATTGATAAGTGATAAGTGGGGAGGGTCTAGTGTCTTCTATCTTATCTGGCCAAGTTAACATTTTTTTGAATATACAAGACCTGGAAAGCAAAGTCAATCACGAATAGTATTAATAGAAAAAAAAACACATTTAGTTTCATTTTAATTGTGCTTATATACAAAAAAAGAAATCTTGTGGCATAATTATTATGTATAACAAAACAAAGTTTCACAACCATTATGTTGAGAAAGAGAAATTATTGGGCAAGGAAATGGTGATTGGAGATTTGACAGAACAAGATGCCATCTCTTATCACTCAGATATGTCAAATGACATTGATATTCATTTTATTTTACGTCAAATGACATCATAATGTAAGAGGTCTAGTAGAAGCCTTGGATATACTATTTAATTGGTTTATTTATTTATTTATATCTTTTTTGCAGTTTTTTTGGCCGGGGCTGGGTTTGAACCCACCACCTCTGGCATATGGGGCCAGAGCCTTACTCCTTTGAGCCACAGGCGCTGTGCCATTAATTGGTTTATTGTAATAATTATAAATTATTTTATAAGAAAGAATCTCAGCTCCTCCCAAATTTTCTCCCACGTAGCTATATAACTCAAGTCACAGTGGTTGGTGACCATAGCCCTGTGACACTTTCAGTAAATCCAAGACACCTGTAAATACTTCCCAGGCAGCCCTTTCTAATGTACTTTGAGAATATCTTAGGATAAGGTGACCAGATTTTTAACATTGGTAAAGCGAGACACCATTGATGGGGGATCCTTAATTAAAAATTTGGTCTATATGGAGCAATAAAATTTTTCATAGAATGCAAAAATAGTATTGTAATATATATATTTTAAATTTCAACATAAGTACAATTTATAAATATAATACATTTTAAAAATATGTGTAGGGCAGAGCTTGTGGCTCAAAGGAGTAGGGTGCTGGTCCACCTGGGCTACCTTGCCCAGGAGGGGAGTAGGGAGTTTACAGTAGCCTTTTCATTTCCAAATGAAGTTACATTAACCTCTTCATTCCCAAATGGAGTTACATTAACCTTTTCAGCAGCCGTATATTCCCTTCCTGTTGTCCCTCTGCTCCCTAGCTTGTTGTGCATTCTTTCCAAAAATCAGGACTTTTTAAAAACACCACAAGATGTGGGACAAATTAGTGGACTGTCCCACCAAAAGCGGGACATCTGGTCACCTTATATTAGGAGTGAGCAGAAAACTAATGTTCTAATCTGGTGACATGTAACTTTTTTTTTTCTTTTTGAGACGGAGCCTCAAGCTATCCCCCTGGGTAGAGTGCCATGGCATCACAGCTCATAGCAACCTCCAACTCCTGGGCTCAAGCGAGTCTCCTGCCTCCGCCTCCCAAGTAGCTGGGACCACAGGCG
>CAUYQV010120006.1:0-15345 GCA_963574575.1 Galagoides demidoff | reverse complement strand
TGGGACCACAGGCGCCCGCCACAATGCCCAGCCATTTTTTGGTTGCAGCCATCATTGTTGTTTGGCGGGCCCGGGCTGGGGATTCGAACCCGCCACCTTAGGTGTACGTGGCTGGCGCCTTAGCCGATTGAGCCACAGGCGCCGCCTGGTCTCGAACTTCTGAGCTGAGGCAATCCAACCACGTTGGCCTCCCAGAGTGCTAGGATTATAGGTGTGAGCTACCTTGCCTGGCCCACACATAGATGTGTTTATACGTTCAACATTGAAATGTTCAACCATTATTTTTTTGCCCCTTCAGTTTTGGGTGCTAGAGATTTTAAGGTGCTGATAATCACTCCCCACTAACGAGTTCATCCCGGCGGATTCCATTGGGTTTAGAAGGTCAATGAAAGATGCCCATATACTAGATACAAAGGAAGCTGGCCATGGCAGGTGGCAGATGGCAGCACAAACAGAGAGATTCTTCTGGCTTGGAGGATCTAAGCTGGAAAATGAAAGACAGGATGATGGAAGAGTGTCTGCCTGCCTCTCTGATGTCTTCATAACACTGCCACTATTTTTAGGGGGTGGAGGGCAAAACAAACCATGGGTAAAAGTAAGTGAATACTTTTTATGATTCTGTTGTAGAAGTGACTCACTGATGTCCCCCAGGCGCTGAGGACAGACATGCTTTATTGCCTCTCCTCTGCCTGTAAGCAGAATCATCTCATGGGGTCCCCAGGGCTCCCCGCTTCTGTTTTATAATGCTGTTTCTTACCTTCTTTGAGCCTTGGATTTTGTAATTTGACCGAGTGAACAAAGTAGGCATAAAGCCTATAGATCTAGGCAAGAAAAATTTTTCCCGAGATCCTGGTAGTCTTCCAGTTTCCCTGCATAAAGTCTGTGGGGGACTGAGGGACAGCAAGGGGAAAGACGAGCTGCCGAGGATCAAGCCTGGGACACATAGTGACATTTCCTCAGGGGGCCAGAGTGAGGCTAGAGGAGCCCAAATCTACTCTGTGGCCTGGCTACTTCCCATGCCTGGGAAGCTCCAATCAGATCCTGCCTGTTGCTGCTCTTTAGAAACCCCACACCCCCAGCGCCCCCCATGCACAGCCATAGGGGAGGATCTTCCCCTACCTCCGGCTCTGTTTTCTCACCCACGTTGCCCATGGGAGTGTCATGGTCAGAGGCACCGTGCGGCGGGCCTAACATTCCTCCAGGGCTCGTTCTGCGGACGCTGCCTGCCCCGGACACTTATCATTTCACTGAATCCTCACCCGGCAGCTGCGTGTTTGGGATTGTCTCCATTTTATAGAGAAAGATACCGGAGCACAGAGGAATTAGGGAATTTGCCCAAAGTCACTCTGTTTGCTGGGAAAGAAGCTGGGGTTTGAACTAAAGTCTGTTTTACTCCAAAACTTGAATTTTTCCTCTGAATCATCCTCCTCCTTCCTCTCTGTGGGATGGGTGCATGCCGACTCTGGACAAGCTTCCCAGCCTCAGTTCCTAGTAACCATCACCCTGGGCAGTAAGCAATGGCCATTGGTTGACCATACAGATAGGTGGAACTGCCAAGTCAGAAAGAGGACCAATGTCCCATTCCCAGCCATGTAGCTGAGCCTCAGTGACAGATGCTTCACTCCAATGACAGCCAGATGTATGATTTGGGACGGAAGCAGCAGCCAAGTTGGGCGTTGTATTGGGTTTTTTTTTTTTTTTTTTTAGCAGACCAAATTTCCCACAAACTTACCAACTTAACACAAATTTGTTGTCATGCAGTTCTGTGGGTCAGGAGTAAGGGCCGTGGTTAGCTGGGTCCTTGGTCAAGATGTTGACCTCAAGATGTCACCCAGTGCTCCAGGCTCATCTGAGGCTCAGGGTCCTCTTCCAAGCTCACTGCTTGTCGGCAGGAAGGAATCCTGTGGTTGCAGGACTGAGGTCCCGTGTTCTGGTTGGCTGTCCTCCCAGAGACCTCCCTTGAGTCCTAAGCATGAGGCTGTCTCAAAGCAAACAAAAGAATCTCTGGCTTTTCTAAAGTGAAGTTTTATATATTGTGACAGAATCTCAAGAAGGACTGTCTTACCACCTTGATATAAAAGATTGTGCCCCCTCTGAAGGCTTTGGGAGTAACCAGGGAAGGGATGGCCCATCGGTGTATAGTCCTCTCATGGAAAAGGAGGGGCCATACAAGACTGAGGCTGGGAGTCTAGAATTCTGTCTACTGTGAAGATTTCAGTCTTGCTTTCATGCGTTTGGACCAACTGGCCTTTAAACACTCAGTGTTCCCAAATGACTTTGCCTTAGAGAGCATGAGAGTCTTCCAAATCCCCTAAGCATCTTCCAGTTTGAGCCCACGGCTGACATGTCTAAGGTGTCTCTTCTTCGAACAGGTTCAAGGGCGATTATATCAGGGCTCTCAGCTTTTTCTCCACTCCCACACTGCGGACAGGTCTCTCGGCGATATGGAGTCTCCCTTATCCAAGGAAAAGCGTCAGAATCTGTAGGGAACAACTGTATGTTTTGAGAAAGCTCAAGGTTGGAAGGTGAGGGGCTCCCTCCTCCCCTGGCTGTTTAATGATGAGTAAGTGAGATGGTATATTCCTAGGGCAGCACAATTCTTAGTCCCGGAAAGGATTATTCAAGCAACTTTAAAATAAAGGAGATCCTGGGACATCTGGACCATGGGGGTGACTCTGAGGGCTCCGTTCTTGGCTGTGGAGTTAGGGATAGGAGAATAAGTACAGCAGTGTGGGAGCTCACCATCTGGTTGGTGAGCCAGGTACCTCGATGGCAAAGGAGGTATGTGCTATGATGAAGGGAGAGATAGGGTGCTGCCTGCCCACGTGAGATAATCATTTGGAAGTAGTCTCAGATGGTCTGTGAGTAGGATTTAGGAAGAAAATTTGGGGCTGAGAAAACTGTATGTGTGTAGGGGAAGCCTGGCTTCTAGACACGTTGAAGGGGAGGGGGAGTGGTCCCACATTTAGGATGGGCCCAAATCCAATGACTGATGTCCTTATAAAAAGAAGAGAGCGAACAGAGACAGAGGGAAGAGGTCATGTGAAGACGGAGATGGAGTTTAGAGTGATGCAGCCACAAGCCCAGGAATTCTGGAGGCCAGCAGGAGCCGGACGAGGCCAGGAATGGCTCATCCAGTGTGGCCCTGCGACACCTTGATTTCAGAGCTGTAGCTTCCAGAACTGTGAGAGAGTATGCTGATGTCGTTTTAAGCCACCAGGGTATGGAATGTACTACAGTAAGTGGACCTTTTAAATTTGGTGTGTACCTGTAGGACCCTCGTTGGGGATGGCCCGTGGGCAGGTGGAAATGTGAGAGGAGACAAGGTAGAGATGTCGAGTGGGGAGGCTTCGCTAAATATGCTCTGGAAAACTCCAAAGCAGCTAAGGTCACCAGGGAAAGGGTTTGGATCAAGGAGAGAAGAGGCCGGTGGGGCACAGTGGCTCACGCCTATAATCACAGCACTCTGGAAGGCCGAGGGGGGAGGATCCCTTGAGCTCAGGAGTTTGAGACCAGCCTGAGCAAGAATGAGACCCTGTCTCTACTAAAAATAGAGAAAAATTAGTCAGGTGTGCTGGTGGGAAAGGGATGCTAGTTTGGAAATCCTCTGATTATCAGTCATTTCCATACAAAATTGCACTGGTTGAGAAGTAAGAGAGGCAGGGGAGAAAAAAACAGCGAACCTTGACTACTCTTTTAGTAAGTGTGATTGTGAAGACAGAGAAAGGGAATTGATGATACATAGAGGAAGAAACATAATCAAAGAAATTTTGTGCTCATTTGCTTATTAAGGATATGCATTTTTCACTATAGTTTTAGACTATGGGAAGGAAGCAGAGAGAAGATGCGAATAATCAATTAAACAAAGGTCCAGAAAGGAACTAACAAATTCTTCTGTACTGTGTTCCTACTACGAACCCCGTGCTGGGCTGGAGTTTGCCTACAGATCTTCTGAACACTCCTACAGAGAAGAATCGTCTCCCTTCTATAAACAGGGAACTTGAGGCTGGGGATAGTAAAATGATTTGCCCAAGTCAGTACATCTCAGATTTGAGCCCAAGTCAGCTGACTCCAGCGTCTCACTTCTGTTTAGTTTTCATTTGGAAAAAAGAAGGCAAAGTCTTTCTCTGATCCCCAAAGACTAAGGAGCATAAGGAAAATAAGCACGTATGCAATGGAGGGAAGGGAAGTCATGGGGGGTTCTGTCGCGTGGTCTGTGTCCTCATTCCTCTAGACATCAAAATTATGAGTTCAAGGGAGGAAGAGTGATGCCAGGCAAGGTGTCTTGAGAGGGGAAAGGGTTTAAGATAACCTCAGTGTGGGGGACATACCATAATATATAGGGAGCCAAATGGGGAGAAATAAAAGACCTTGCTTAACAGTTAAGGCTCTGCTGGGCTCCGTGGCTCACACCTGTAATCCTAGCACTCTGGGAGGCCAAGGCAGGTGGATTGCCTGAGCTCACGGGTTCTAGACCAGCCTGAGCCAGAGTGAGACCTCATCTTTAAAAATAGCCAGGTGTTGTGGTGGGCACCTATAGTCCCAGCTATTCGGGAGGCTGAGGCAAGAGAACTGCTTGAGCCCAAAAGTTTGAGGTTGCTGTGAGCTGTAACGCCACGGCATTCTACTGGGGACAACAAAGTGAGACTCTGTGTCAAAAATAAAATAAAAACCGGTTAAGACTCTGATAGGATTAGGGGGTTAGGTTTTCAGAGATGCTAACCCACACAGGGGAGGCAGAAGGTTATCTGAAAATGGACATCTCCTTGGCAAGATTTAATGATAGCTCTGAAAAAGCCAGGGACCAGAGATAGTTCTGATTTCTGAGACACCTGCACTCTCCAGGGCTCTGAGGACCAGCCATCAGACACCCCAAGGGTATGATCAGCCCCAGGTCACTTGCTGAAGGAGAAAACACTGACCAGCCTGCGGTTGGCCTGTTGGGTCTCTGTTCTGCTGCCTGGCTGAAGTCAGGTGCCCTCCCAGCCTCAGGGCAGGGTCCCCATTCTGATATGAAAATAATCTAAGGCCTTGCCTCAAATATAACAACATCTGCTAATTTACATGAGAGCTTTGCATTTCATATACGGGTTTAATACCCAGATGCTGAAATTCATTTGTTGGGCTGGTTAAGTTGTTCAGGGTTCAACTGACAAAAATGCCCCGTGGAGTTCCACCCTGCTGCCCGCAGACACATGCCACCCTGCTCGGCTCTGTCGTCCTGCAGCTTTGTACTGACTCTCATGTGAAGTATGGGGGGAAAGGTACAAAATCGATCTACCTGAAGGCTTGTTATCTTTAAGAAGGTGGCAAGGGCATCTCCCCGCATTCCTGTGTCAATCGGAGCCCCGAACGGGGCTGGATTTCCAGTCGGGCAGCCCCTCTCTGGTGCCCCCCTGGCCCGCGTGTGAGGGCAGCAGTCCTGGAGTGAAGGTTTGAGAGGAGACGGCAGAGCAGGTGTTAATGAGTAGTCGCGGGGCCTCATCCTCCATCAAGGCAATTACAGGGATTGATTGTTTCCGTGTTTCCTTAGTCACGGTTCAGATTGCTCGTTTCACTGAGATTGAGACGGATGAACTGAATGCGCACAGGCATGTGAGGTCAGGAGAGTTATGGGGGGCACGTCCAAGGGTCCTGGTGCACATGGCGCCTGGAGGCCCAGCTGGGCGGGAGGGGAGTGTGACCGCTGTGTGGATGGAGCAGGCATGGGTGTTTGTGAACTTCGGGATGTTAGCTGTTTCCTTCCTATGAGTCTCATAGCAAGGTGGCTTTTCAACCCACCTGTGGACAGCATACCCTGGAAGGCGTGGTAAACACCGATTGCTGGACCCCTACCTCTAGAATTTTGTCCGTCAGGGGTAGGGCTCGAGAATTTACATTTCCAAGTGATGCTGCTGGTGATCCAGGGAATCCCACTTTGAGAATTTCTGGCTAAATCAGAGGCCAAGGGCACAGACACTGGGACCAGGCCACCTTGCTTTCAGTCCTGACTCTACAATTCACTAGCTATGTGATCATGGGCCGTTTACTTAACCCCTGTGGGCATCCATTTCATAATCTTTAAAGCAGTGATGACAGTAATAGTGCCTCCCCCATGGGGTTGTTGCAGGGAATAAATGAGCTAGAGCTTCAACATGTTTATAGCAGTGCCTGGTTTAGAAAGTATACGCGTGTAGGCCAGGTGCAATGGCTCATGCATGTAATTCTAGCATTATAGGAGGCCTAGGCAGGTGGATTGCTTGAGCTCAGGAGTTTGAGAACAGCCTGAGAATGTCCAAGACCCCGTCTCTAAAACTAGCAGGGCATTGTGGCAGGTGCCTGTAGTCCTAGCTACTTAGGAGGCTGAGGCAAGAGGATGGCTTAAGCCCGAGAGTTTGAAGTTGCTGTGAGCTATGACGCCATGTCACCCAGAATGACAAATTAAGACTCTGTCTCAAAAAAAAAAAACAAAAACACCAAAGTATATATACTCTGTGTTGGACATATAAATAAAGGACCTAGCCTCTTGGGACTGTGATTGTAACAGGCCCAGTCTCATTTCCCCACACCTGCAACTCCCCGTGGAGCTTTACCTAGTAGCCTGAGAAAGTTCACGTGCTAGTCAGAGGGTGGTTATACCAGCTCCATCACAATCCTCTTCTCCAACTACCTTTTCCCTTCAAATTGACTAAATGCATAGAACGTGACTCAACAGGACAGAGATACTGGTTTTACATTGGAGCTGGATTTCTCTCTGTTAGGCAGGAACAGAGAGGGGCTGCCCTTTCTGGTCATGGTCCTGCTGATCGCTACGGCTCCTTAAATGTTTTCTCAGTGCCCAGCACTGGATTTTTATGCACGTGATTTTATTTAATCCTCACACTGTCACTCTTAGATAATAATTATTATTCCTGTTCTAATGCTGCTGAGGGTCAGAGAAGTTAAATAACTTACTCAAAGTCACCTAGGAAAATCCAAGTCTGTCTGACTTTAATAATCTATGATCTTGGGCTAGGTGGCTCATGCCTGTAATCCTAACACATTGGGAGGGCAGAGGTGGGCAGATTGCTTGAGCTCAGGAGCTCAAGACCAGCCTGAACAAGATGAGACCTCATCTCTACTAAAAATACAAAAATTATCCGGGCCTTGTGGAGGGCATGTGTAGTCTTGCCTACTATAGTCTTGCTACTCAGGGGGCTGAGGCAGGAGGATCATGTGAGCCCAGGAGTTCAAGGCTGCAGGTGAACTATGATGATGCCACCCAGAGCAACGAGAGAGAGGCTCTATCTCAAAAACAAAACAATAATAATAATCTATGCTCGTAAAGTTCTTCTTTTCCACTGCCCTGACTTGATATGCATCTTCATCTAAGTGGTAAGGCCGGGTCCGCAGGAATCCAGGTCCCCAGACCCAGAATTGGCGTGCTCCAGGGGTTTGCTTTTCTAACACTTACGGCAGGATTTACGGGGCGTTTCCATTAGGAAATGCCCCGTTCCATGACTTGCCACTGTGGCTGTTCGTTCTCTCTAGCCCAGCTTGCAGATGGAATTGTGTCCATGCTCCCAAAGGCAGCTTTTCTTGTCTGAATTTGGTTATTGGCTTACTATCTTAACAATGCCGCTGCTGGACAGCCCTCCCAACCAAATGGCCAGGAGGGCACCCACATGTGCTGAGTGTGTAAGAGAGAAGAAACATTATGCTAATGAGAGTCTGGTTTTCCCCCACAGTGTTCCTTTCTGCCGAAATTCTCCATTCATATAGAAACCAAGTATGAGGACAACAAAGGAAGCAACGACAGCGTGAGTAGCGCCCTCCCCCTGCCCCAGAACTGCCCCCCTCAGATCTGGGGTACACACTCTGCTCGCCTCTTGGGTTCTGAAAGCCAAGACATGTGATGTCCCCTGTGTGACCAGGGCCAGCAGCAAGCCCCGTGTGCCTGGCACCTCAGAGGTGTTATTTCCCTGGGACTTCTCCCTGGAATTGTTTTGTTGTCTAACTTTTCTCCTCCTCATTTTTATGTACTTTTCATAGGCCTCTGTGCAGAAATCTCTGTGACCTGGGGTGACTGTCCCTGGAGGTGGGAGAATCACACAGCTTCTCCATGACTATTCATATGTACAGGGAAAAGTGAATACAGTCAGATGTGTGTGTACCTGCTGTATGCATTATCGGGACCTTGTGTATGTCTATGTATGCAGTTAACATGTACACACATATCCCAGCTAAAAATCAAGGGGTAGGCGGGCATGGGGGCTCACGCCTGTAACCCTAGCACTCTGGGAGGCCAAGGGGATTGCTTGAGCTCAGGAATTCCAGACCAGCCTGAGCAAGAGAGCAAGACCCCGTCTCTACAAAAAAAAAAAAAAAAAAAAGTAGAAAAAACAGCTGGGCATTGTGGTGGGCACCTATAGTCCCAGCTACTTGGGAGGCTGAGGCAAGAGAATCCCTTGAGCCCAAGAGTTCAGGGTTGCTGTGAGCTATGATGCCACAGCACTCTACCCAGCGTTACAGAGTGAGAGTCTTGTCTAAATAAATAGGTAAACAAACAAAATCAAGGGGTACCCCTGCAAAATATTTGCCTCATGAGGCCTTTGGGCTTTTACTAAATTTTAGCCAGGTACTCTGTTTTTCAATATTGATTAAAATTCATCTTCTGACCTGACGTTTACCCCCAGACTTTTTCTGCTGGGGCAATAGGTTTCCAATTCCCCTTCTCTTTGGGAGCGAATGTTTTGTGTACCAAGAGCCTCCCCTGAGACTGGTCTGTGGGTTCCAACAGAACCTGTTGAGGGGAAAAACCCGATTCTGGAAGCTTCAGGACCTCTTCAGAGTACCTGGAACTGTCCAGAGTAGAGAAGAATACCACTGACAGAGCTACTGTCCTCCCACTAAGTTCGGGAACCCCATACTTAGCATCCCTTTGAAGTGGTGACCCAAAGGGAAATGTTTGGGACCATCCTCTTGTCAACGTCCTGAAATCAGAGGCACTTCGCTGGCCAACTTCATCACAACCATAATGGGTAAAACAGTGTCACACCATGTTTGAACTTGAACCCTTGCAAAATGATGACTTTTTTCAGATAGGAAAATTCATACATGATTATTGAAATTTGCAAAATGCAAAAACAAAAGTATCAAAAATGGAAAGAGAAACCAGTAGCAACCCCACCATTTAGAGATGACTACTGGTGGCAGTTTGGCAATTTGGTGGTCTGTGTTGCAGGTTACTAATGAATTTATTTTTTAACCAGTTCTTCTAAAATTGAGTTGTACAGTATGCTGTTTTTAACATGTTGTGAGGGGTCCTTCCTGGTATGGTTTCTACTGGCTGCACTGCATTTTGTATATCTGTGGACATCTTTAAACATTGCTGGTTTGTTGAACTGACTGAGCTTAACCATTTTGAAGTAGCTGTGGACTCTCAGGAGAAGGGTCCGGTGCCCAAATTGCTTGTTCTGGAACAATCTGAAAATACAAGGGGAAAATTTTTTTAAATATCTTTTGGTTGTTCCAAACCAATTCCTTTGCTTTCGCTTCTCTCCAGGGCTCTGTCACCATAAGGTAACTCAAAACAGCATGTCCTCTGGAGGACTGCCGAGAGGACATGCAGCTCTCTGTGGTCCTACTGGGGTGATAGGACTGCAGTAATCCCTGGTTTATTCTGCTCAGTTCAAGTAGGCCCCAGAATTCACATAGTGATTATGCATTATTTTATATCCTGTTTGGCAAGTGCTGAGTTCTTTTCAGTGCTGTCCTAGAAATTTAGCTTTTTCACTGCCCTTCTAGAAACGTCAAACGCCAGGTTATCCACCTTAGTGTCAGGATCCATGACCGTGCCATGGGGCAGGCCCCTTGTAGGCAGGCCTGCAAGAGAAACCGCTAAGGTCACTCTGCAGCCCTGTGCACACTGTCTGCCTGCTTGGGGAGCAATGCCAGCGATGGTAGCCCCACTGCATCCAACCCAGCTTGCTGACTTGGGAACTGCCCTTGGGGCCTGTTCCTTGTCTCTGTCCTAGGGCCCAACTTGCCCAAGCCCGAGTCTTGCCACCTTGTTACACAGAAGAGGCCCTATGTATGTTTTTGCCCCAGTTAATCACTTCCCAGCCTCTGTCCAGCTCTGCTCCTTAGATCCCCAGGTCTTGCTCCTGACGCCTCAGCTACACCAGCCTTCTTTGCGAATTCAACCTCCACTAACTTCCATGTTTAACATCAACCATGGCTCATCCAGGTGGCTTTCAAGGTTGGTCCCGGGGAGGTAGAAAGAAAGTTTGCATCCGTTTTCATTTTCACTTGTTAATGCTTCAAAATCTGAACATGAGAAATGTGTATTTATGAGATCATTCTTTAAATATTAAAGAACAGTGTTGGGCAGCGCCTGTGGCTCAGTGAGTAAGGCACCAGCCCCATGTACCGAGGGTGGCGGGTTCGAACCCAGCCACGGCCAAACTGCAGCAACAACAACAACAACAAAAATAGCCGGGCATTGTAGTGGGCACCTGTAGTCCCCACTATTCGGGAGGCTGAGGCAAGAGAATCGCCTAAGCCCGAGAGCTGGAGGTTGCTGTGAGCTGTGATGCCACGGCACTCTACCAAGGGTGACAAAATGAGACTCTGTCTCTAAAAAATAAATAAATAAATAAATAAAAGACAGCTTGGTCCAGCCAGGGATTCAAAACCAGAGCCTTAAGCCAAGGCATATACTGGTGTGCTTTTTTCCTGTCCCGGCCTGAGTATGGAGTTTTGGGGTGCAAGGCAGTTCCTAAAGAAAGCTGTGCTGTCAGGGATATTTCTCCTGTCCCTTGGCACTGGCAGGCTATTTAATAAGCTCAGTTCTTTTCTTTGCATTTTCTGGGTATAGAGGCTCATCATTCAGCTACCACCCTTCATGCCACTATCTGTACCCTGTTTCCTCCCTACCTGCCAAAAACTTACTGAAATTGATGACGATAAAGAAGCAATAATTAAATTAAAAGACACTATGTAATAATCATATTGAGTAGTGATGAAATCAAGTACATGTTATTATTATCAATTACCATACAAGTAAATTTTTATGTGCTCCCACTATTTAGCCAAAAATAAAATAATGGCAAGATAACCAGATAGAAAGATCTTTTGCTCCTTGTTAAAAATTAAACCAGAGTAGGGCAGTGCCTATGGCTCAGAGGAGTAGGGTGCCAGCCCCATATACCAGAAGTAGTGGGTTCAAACCTGGCCCTGGCCAAAAATTGCAAAAAAAAAAAAAAAGAAAGAAAGAAAGAAAAGAAAAAAATTAAACTAGAGTACAGTAGAACCTCTGTAAGTTGACCACCCAAGGAATTGTAACACGCTGGTAAACATAAGGAACTGGGCCTGCCGTACTGACCTACACGTGGTCTGTGTCTAGTCTGTGAAAATTAGGGCAACTCAAAGAGGTGGTCAGCTATGGAGGCTCCGCTATATTTATGGTCATGCAAACCTGCAAACCCTGCTTACATTAACCAGAACACAATGGGGAAGTTGTCTTAAATTGAGGCCCATTTATTTTATGCACATACTTATGAGAATTATTTAGGCCTTAATTAGCACTAGGGTGGATGGCACCGTGCCAAGGTCAGGTCCTGCTGTTTGTCCAAGGCCATAAATCTAGATGTGGGGGAGTCAGTGCTTAGCACTGCCTGGTTCAGCTGAAGGAGAGGCTGGGTGTGTGGCAGCTGCTGCCAGGTTACTGGTGTGCTGCGGGGTTAATGGGGGCAGCCTTGCTACTTCCTCTTTCAAACAAAGCAGGCACCATTTAAAGCAGCCTTCCCTGCACCTTGGGCTCACCTGAGAAGTTTTAGCCCTGGGCCCCACCCCCCTGGGACTTTGATTTAATGGGTCCTGGGTACAGACTGATCTAAACCAGACGCACTCAGAGGACATGACGCCTCCTTCCAGAACGCTGAATTCTCCAACCAAGGGTGCGGGTGGTTTTAGAGTCATCCCTCAGGCTGAGCCTGGTATGTTCCCTTAGGGGCCATGGGATAAGCCACCCCCACCCCACATGAGGATCTAGACTGGGGTTCTCCACCACGTCTGCATGTTAAATAATTTAGCTATCAGTAAAGCCACCTGCCACCCGCGGGGTATTGTGATTGCATTTGTCCGAGGTGGGGTTGAAGCATGAGGATTTTGAAAACTCTAAGTGAATCTAAAGGCTGAGAACCAGAGATTTAAGGAAATACCAAGGGCTACTTAAAACTAACTGGAAACACGTAGGCAAACAGGTTCTCCAGATGTCTTCACTTCTTCATACTCCTGGAAGTAGAATGGTTCACAAAAAAGCGTGTTTATAATCAGCCTCCACACCCACACCCACTCACACAGTAAAGGGCTTCAGGGCACCATATATGTCCTCATTAGCCACATATCACAAGGACATTGTTCCTCTGCAAAGAAACTCATCTGATAAGATGGAAAGAACATCCAGGTTAGTTCCTGGAAACACGAAGCTCTGTCTGTCACAGAGCTCTCCTGGGAAGCTGCCTAACAGAAGCGTCTGGGGTGTATTTCACCTGTGTGGTCATAGAGAACCCGAGTTGTTCTTTGTGAAACTAGAAGATCAGTACTGACGTTCCAGCTATATGACCTTAAGCAAGTCCCTTAACCAGTGGGCATCTCGGTTTCTTTATTTTCATAAACAGAATAAATAGCGCCTGCTTCAGAGAGTGGAGCGGTCACAGAGGTTGGTTTACATGGACACACTTCATAAACTGTAAAGGGGACTGACTGTGTTAACGATGTTTCCTAATGAGGCTCTGATTGTATCCGAATTGTCAATAACCTGGTAAAGCTGTTCAACATGTTCTGAGCACCTGCTGTGTGCCAGGCATTGTGAGAGGCCTTGAGGATACATCAGTGAGTGAGACAGACCTGTCCACCACTCACGGAGAGCGGGGAAGCAGGTAACAAGCGTTTTAACAAACAAAAGCGTGGACATGGTGGTAAGTGCCAAGAAGTCAGTGAGGAGGAGAGAGAGCATTGGGCTTAAAGCCCAAGAATTTGAGGTTGCTGTGAGTTATGGCGCCATGGCACTCTACCCAGGGAGTGAGACTCAAAAAAGGAAGAAAAAATAGAGGAAGCCAGAGCATGTAAGATCTGTGGGGCCTCAGCAGGGAGTTTGGACTTCAGTGTAGTGGGAACTTATTCGAGGATTTTAAACAAAGGAGTGACGTGGTATTGTTGATGGAGTTTTTCAATAAACTTTTTATTTTGGAATAATCATAAATTTATACAAAAGTTGCAGAGATGGTGCAGAGACCTCCCATATACCCTCTACCCCATGTCCACTCCTGTTAACATCTTACCTAACCAGGATACATCTGTCTGAACTATACACTTTATTCAGTTTTCACCAGTTTTCCTACTGATGTCCTTTTTCTTCTGTTCCAGAATCTAGATTAGCACACCTCATTACATTGGGTAATTTATGTGTTTAAATGTTTGCTCTGGTGGGTCTGTGGCTAGTGAGTGGAAGGATGGCAAGTGTGGAGGCAGAGAGCTCAGGTGGCAGCTGTTACAGGGATGTGGACAAGATGGGTGTTGAGCTAGAAAGATGGCAGGGGGAGCAATGGATCCATTATGGAAATAGATTGTTGATGAGAGCCATGAGATGAGGCCTTCTAGCTTTATCTGCTGGCCCTCCCCAGTGGAGGAGAAGCACGTTCTGAAGGGAAATTCAAGAGGACCCCTGTAGACACTACCTGTTTGAGGTACCAATGAGTCTTCCAAGTAGAAGGTAAGGAGTTGGGTGGCACCTGTGGCTCAGTGAATAGGGCGCTGGCCCCATATACTGAGGGTGGTGGGTTCAAACCCGGCCCCGGCCAAACTGCAACAAAAAAGTAGCCAGGCATTGTGGTGGGTGCCTAGAGTCCCAGCTACTCAGGAGGCTAAGGCAAGAGAATCGCCTAAGCCCAAGAGCTGGAGGTTGCTGTGAGCTGTGATGCCACCTTACTCTACCAAGGGTGATGAAGTGAGATACTGTTGCTTAAAAAAAAAAAAGGTAAAGAGTTTGGGTATACAAACCTGGAGTTCAGAGAGAGGTGTGTGTCACGATTCAGGGACAAAAATAGATGAAATTATCTAGGGAGAGGAATGACAGAAAAGAGAAGATTCCAGATGGTCTAAGTTGGAGAATGCCCAGGTCCTGAGAAGAAACGCCCCGTGGCTTTCAAGTTCACGCCTTGGTTAAGACTCATCTTTAGGCTTGGCGCCTGTGGCTCAATCGGCTAAGGCGCCAGCCACGTACACCTAAAGTGGCGGGTTCGAATCCCCAGCCCGGGCCCGCCAAACAACAATGATGGCTGCAACCAAAAAATGGTCGGGCGTTGTGGCAGACGCCTGTGGTCCCAGCTACTTGGGAGGCGGAGGCAGGAGACTCGCTTGAGCCCAGGAGTTGGAGGTTGCTATGAGCTATGATGCCATGGCACTCTACCCAGTGGGATAGCTTGAGGCTCCGTCTCAAAAAAAAAAAAAGACTCATCTTTAATCACTGAGTTGTGTTTGGTTTTAGGAAATAGACTATCTCATTTAGTTAACTGCAAAGACTGTCTAAAGAAATCTAGTTTCTTCCCCTGAGTGTCTTCTTTGGGTCAATTGCGTAAACATCTCAATGCTTTGACGGGACTCAACTTGCATTGCCGTGGAAAGATGGCAGAGAAGTTCTCCTGACCACAAGTAGCATCCTTTGCAAGTTAGCTGACAAAGAGGGGATTTCATCATTTAACGGGAGCTGTCTTTATTGAGGATTTGTTATTACAGTGGTCAGCCATGTGCTCCCTCCTCGGTGCCTTTACATTCTGTAGTTTCAGTTACCGGTAGTCAACTACAGTTCAAGAATAATAAGTGGAAAATTCCAGAAATAAACAATGCATAAGTTTTCAATTACACACCCTTCTGAGTAGCGTGATAAAATCTCTCACAGTCCCACCCCATCCCTCCTGGGACATGGATCATCCCATTGTCCGGCATATCCATGCTGCCCCGCCCATGAGTCACTTAGTAGCCATCTCAGTGATTAGATAGAAAAACACAGGCTCTGTAGGGTTCGCTACTATCTGAGGTTCCACGCAACTACTGGGGGAGGGGGGCCTTGGAAGAAACCCATCCTCCGGCTTGGCACCTGTGGCTCAATGGCTAAGGCGCCAGCCACATACACCTAAGGTGGCGGGTTCGAATCCCCAGCCCGGGCCCGCCAAACAACAATGATGGCTGCAACCAAAAAATGGCCGGGCGTTGTGGTGGGCGCCTGCGGTCCCAGCTACTTGGGAGGCGGAGGCAGGAGACTCGCTTGAGCCCAGGAGTTGGAGGTTGCTATGAGCTGTGATGCCATGGCACTCTACCCAGGGG
>CAUYQV010120003.1:0-16411 GCA_963574575.1 Galagoides demidoff | reverse complement strand
AGTGCCATGGCATCACAGCTCACAGCAACCTCCAACTCCTGGGCTCAAGCGAGTCTCCTGCCTCCGCCTCCCAAGTAGCTGGGACCACAGGCGCCCGCCACAACGCCCGGCCTTTTTTTGGTTGCAGCCATCATTGTTGTTTGGCGGGCCCGGGCTGGGGATCCGAACCCGCCACCTTAGGTGTACGTGGCTGGCGCCCCAGCCGATTGAGCCACAGGCACCGAGCCTCCATAGGAGACTTGTAATAAGCAGCATAAATGTTCAAAATGAATCCCTACAACTAAATTATAAGAGAAAAACAACTTTCAGACCAATAAGAGGATTTGGAATTTAATTATTTCAGATTTTTTTTTCTTTGAGATAGAGTCTCACTTTGTCACTCTCTATAGAGTGCTGTAAAGTCATAGCTCACAGCAACCTCAAACTCCTGGGCTCAACTGATCCTCTTGCTTCAGTCTCCTGAGTAGCTGGGTCTACAGGTGCTCATTACAAAGCCCGGCTATTTTGAGATGGGGTCTTGCTCTAGCTCATAGTGGTGCTGAATATTTCAGATTTCTTAAAATTCTTTACATCTTTTTCTAATTAGCTTGTTTAAGGTTTCTTAAAATCCTTGTTGTATCTTACTTTTTCTAAATTATCACAGCGTCTTTCTAAATGAGACACTATGGTTATCATCATGTTATGTAGCTTCAAATAATTCCACTTACATAGTTTGATGTTTTAGAGCATATCCCTTCTCCCTTTGAGAGTGATGTCTTATCAGATCCCAAATATGAGAACCTGGAGTAAACTCCCTCTTCCCCTTGGGCATATTACCTCAAACCTTATCTGACCCCTATATGTTAACTACTGACTTCAACTACTGGACTTCAAAAATACATATAAACTCGAGAGTTTGAGGCTGGGCACGGTGGCTCACACCTGTAATCCTAGCACTCCTGGAGGCCTAGGTAGGTGGGATAGCCAGAGCTCAGGAGTTCAGACCAGTCTGAGTAAGAGCAAGACCCCATCTCTAAAAAATAGCTGGGTGTGTGGTAGACACCTGTAGTCCCAACTACTTGGGAGGCTGAGACAAGAGAGTTGCTTGAGTCCAGGAGTTTGAGGTTGCTGTGAGCTATGATGCCATAGCACTCTACCAAGGGTATCAAAGTGAGACTCTGTCTCAAAACCCCTCCCCTCAAAACAAACAAAAAAACCCTTAAGAGTTTAAGAGATGGGTGGTACCTGTGGTCTGGTAGGGTGCTAGCTCCATATACTGAGGGTGGCAGGTTCAAACCTGACCCCGGCCAAACTGCAACAACAACAACAAGAAAAAATACCCGGGTGTTGTGGCAGGCACCTATAGTCCCAGCTACTCAGGAGGATGAGAAAAGAGAAATGCCTAAGCCCAGGAGGTGGAGATTGTTGTGAGCTATGTGATGCCATAGCACTCTACGGAGGGCAATAAAGTGAGACTCTGTCTCTACCAAGAGTTTAACAGATATTTTGACAGTACATGCTGTGATGCCTTGCTCTCTGGCAGCTGTTTCTCTGGATGCTGAGACACGGCAATACCCTCTTATCTTTGGAGCTAATCTCTTGCATCCTTGCTGGCCCCACCCTCCAGCATCTAGGGACCTTAAATATAGTCTGCATTGTGTGGTCAAACCATCTTCTCTTGAGATACCTCAAACTTTAATTAGTTTTTACTTTGCACAGAGGCCTGCTTCCATTCTAACTGAGCAAGTGGACATCAGAACTTCTGGAACTCACTCACCATGTGGTTAATGTACCTTGTCTATTGAGTATATTTCCTGTGAGGTTTGTTCATGTCATTCACCCCTGCAAGCACTGTGAACCTAAGAAAAAAATTCTGCTTGTATGGCAATAAACTGTGTGATTTATGAAATTATACTTTCATTATATCCTTATTTTTACCCTATAAAGCAGATCATTAATTTGATTTATGGGACATTTAACTAGCTTTGGGAGGTAATAAAAAGGTGAAAACATGATTTATACCCCTGCACTTCTTGTATCTACTCACGGAAGAACAGACATACTCAAATTGGGGTATCTACTCACGAAAGAACAGACATACTCAAATTGGGGTAGAGACAATATGTTATACTGAGTTCCCTTGAACACATTTGTTATGTCTGGCACCACATTATTTTCTGCTGAATATATGAAGTAAATAAAAAGTAATGAGGTCTCTTGACCTATTGAATCTATTAATCTCCTATGTATCTGAATGAGTACAATCATTCAGATACATAGGAGATTATGTTATGTCTGGCATCACGTTATTTTCTGCTGAATATATGAAGTAAAAAAAAAGTAATGAGGTCTCTTGACCTAATGAATCTATTAATCTCCTATGTATCTGAATGAGTACAATCATTCAAAATCATAAGCTTATTCAAAACACCTATGGGATGCCTCTTACTAAGTATTAAATTACTTTCAAAGTATGTATACTAACTAGAAAATAGGTATGTCTCATTGCTTTAGAGTCAATGCTTGCTAAGCAAACTATTCTCTCTCTCTTCTACCCCTACTTATTTTCCTTTCTTTTTGCTTTTTTAGTTCTACCTCCTTTTCTTCCCGTTATTAATGCAATTGAAATGAGAACCTCAAAAGGCCAACAGTCAACGTGCAATGACTATGCTGGAATTCATATGGGGCTGAGAAGGTGTCAACATACTGAAGCTGGAGAGAGAATACTGAGCACTACTTAATGCTCATAAAATATTCGTGATGACATTATTCCAAATGAAGTATAGGATTACTACTTAACATTGTTAATAAGGGAAAAAAAAGCCCTAGATCTTGGATATAAAGTTACAGAGTTTAATTGTTTTTGGATACTTTTAGACTTTATATAAAAACATTTTTATTTAGAGAGAAGTGTTCTTTCTGAAGTTCAAATGTGCCAGTGTTGAACACATTTACTTCTCAAGCATACATTTTAGAGAAAACAGAATGATGCTTCACTTACTGCTCCTCCAGGGACACATATGGCTTTGATGGTTCCTTCGGGCTTATTAAGTACATCTCGAAGAAATCCAATCTCTGTGTTTCTAAACAGATCACTGATATCGATAATCTGAAAAATGGGTAACAAAAAGGGGTAACTAAATGCAAAGTAATTTTTTTCTCAAAACATTCTACAAACAAGATTTTCAAGAAGAGAATAGTTTTGATAACATTCAACATTTGATAAGTTAGCATTAGACTACATTCATAGAGCATTCACCATGAGTTAAGCACAATAACAATGTTTTACATATATTCATTCATCGTATCTGTACAAGAGTATGAGGTTGGCCCTCTTATAATCCCCAGTTCATAGATGAGGAAACTGAGACACAGAGAAGAAAGTAACTTGCTCAAGATGACATAGCTAGTAAGTGGTAGAACCACCATTCCATCAAAGGAAGAAACAAGGAGGGAGTTATGACTTTTTCTATTACATATTTTTCATTCTAAGAATTGAGCAATGACTATTCACATACTGGGCAGAATTCAGTTTCTAAGGAATGTGCACTGAAACGGCATTACAGAGATCAAGGGATATGGCTTTCCAGGAGCAAATAATGGGAGGTCTCATAGTGAAATGGGTCTGTATAAATTCTACCTTTGACCTTAAATACTTATAGATACTAATGATTTGAATAAACATTTTCACATGTTTTGGTCCTTTATAGACCATGGAAAACAAAGCACCTTTGCCTTCCAAGTACCATTTTGGCTTTAAAAAAATTGGATAGTTTTTCCTTTTGGGTTACCATTCATGTCCATATAATCAATAACTTGTAAGTAATAAAAACTTTAGAGCAAGAATTTGGCTCTTGGAAATGGGTCTTGGAATACAGTAGATAGAAAAAAAAGCAAGCTCTTATTCTCTCTTGCTGTAGCACAATAATAATACAATTTGACTGTGTGACACTTGTGAATTTCAAAGTGGTTTAAAAGACTGCAGGACTATTTGGGGGCACAGTCCTGGAAAAGTGAAGAGAAGTACCTTCATTCCAAAGCGAGTGTCAGGTTTATCAGTTCCATAGGTGGCCAGCGCCTCAGCAAAAGTCATGGAAGGAAAAGGAACCACCACAGGATCTTTGTCACTGGGCCAGGAACAGTGGAGTAAACCCTCAATTAAACGCTGAATCCCAGTCTGGTCTACAAAAGACATCTCTATGTCAATCTGAAACCAAAATAATAAATGGGAACTAATTTGAATAGCCACAATATATACATATTTATACACATATTTCTCTGCTTTTAAGTTACCATGGGATTTTGCACATACTTAATATTATTGTACATTTGGGTTTTTTGTTTTTGTGAGATGGAGTCTCACTCTGTTACCCCAGGATAGCGTGCTCTGGCATCATCATAGCTCACAGCAACCTCAAACTCCCGGCTCAAGTGATCCTCTTGCCTCAGCCTCCTGAGTAGCTGAGACTACAGGCATGCATCACCATGCCCAGCTAATTTTTCTATTTTAGTAGAGACAGTGTTTCGCTCTTGTTCAGGCCAATTGCAAACTCCCGAGTTCATGCAATCCTCCCACTTTGGCCTTCCAGAGTGCTGGGATACAGGTGTGAGCCACCGTGCTTGGCTGAATTTTTGGTTCTTAATATTCAAGAGCTTTATCATACTCATATCATTAGCATTAAAACACTGTAGGAATTCCTGTCATTCTTTAGTTGATGACCATAATTCTTATTAAAAGGACACATAAAATGAATCAAAATTGAATCATTAGTTAATTAAATATCTAACAGATAGGATGTAATGAGAAATAAAGTATATAAAATGACTGCCCTGTTCGTGAAGAAAATACTTGGCAGTAGTAAGCCTGAACACATAAAAGACAAAGGAATATAACTTAGTACCTGAGTAAACTCTGGCTGTCTGTCTGGTCTTGAACCTTCATCTCGATAACATCGGGCGACCTGAAAATATCTACAGTTGAAAAATAGCATTAATTGAGTTATGACTCTAGGAAGATGCATATGATTTTTTCCCAAAGCTTATAGTAATATACACTGAAATAAATTAATAATGATACCTGAAAAACATAGGAAAGCCTCTTCTAGTGATGTTTTGATCTAATCAGACATGCATCTGACCCATGAGAAGTTAACTATTCTATATACTGTTTTCAAAATATATATTGGTACCTTTGGATACTCATATATTAGACTGGCATGCAAATTAGACCATGCCTTTTTTTTGAGACAGAGTCTTAATCTGTCACCCTGGGTAGAGTACCATGGCATGGTACTCTAGCTCACAGCAAGCTCAAACTCCTGGGCTCAACTGATCCTTCTTGCCTCAGCCTCCAGAGTAGCTGGGACTACAGGTACCTGCCACAATGCCTGGCTGGTTTTTCTATTTTCTTTCTTTCTTTCTTTTAGTATAGATGGGTTTTTTTTTGCAGTTTTGGCCGGGGCTGGGTTTGAACCCACCACCTCTGGCATATGGAGCTGGTGCCCTACTTCTTTGAGCCACAGGCGCTGCCCTAGAGATGGGATCTTGCTCTTGGTCAGGCTGGTCTTGAACTCCTGAACTCAAACTATCCACTTGCTTTGGCTTCCTAGAGTACTAAAATTATAAGTGTGAGCCACTGTACCTGGCCTTTTCTTTTCATAAAACATTTTTTAAGTCTGTGCTTCTTCACAAATATATATATATATATATATATATAGAGAGAGAGAGAGAGAGAGAGAGAGAGACAGGGTCTTGCTCTGTCAACTGGGGTGAGTCTAGTGGTGTCATCATAGTTCATTGCAACCTCAAGGGCCTGGGTTCAAATGATCCTCCTGCCTCAGCTTCCCAAGTACTGGAGACTATAGGCATCTGCCACCAAGTCTGGCTAATTTTTCAATTTTTTTTTTTTTGTAGAGACAGAGTCTCACTCTATCACCCTCAGTAGAGTGCCATGGCATCACACAGTTCACAGCAACCTTCAACTCCTGGGCTTAGGCAATTCTCTCGTCTCAGCCCCCCGAGTAGCTGGGACTACAGGCGCCTGCCTATTTTTTTTTTGTTGCAGTTTGGCCGGGGCTGGGTTTGGCCTGCCACCCTTAGCATATGAGGCCAGTGCCCTAGCCACTGAGCCACAGGTGCTGCCCTAATTTTTTTATTTTTAATAGAGATAGGGTCTTGCTCTTGCTAAGGTGGCCTCAAACTCCTGAGCTAAAATGATCCTCCTACCTTGGCCTGTTAAAGTGCTAGGATTACAGGTGTGAGCCACCTCATCTGGCCTCACATATACTCTTTTGCATCAGCCAAAGTGAAATATTTATTTCTTCACAAATACATTTGAGCTTTCCTATGCTATACCTTGCCAATTCTCATCTTTACCTGCTGAAGTGCAGCTTTGTCCGTGAAGGTCCAGCTCACAAAGTTTTCTACAGTATTTCCCTGACTGATATAATTTCAGTTTGCAAATACTTAGTTTACAAATCTCAATACATTTGTATTTTGGTTTCTATCACAGTTGGTTTTATTTGCTGTCCTATTTTGCCTTACTGGCTTCATTAACTCCTTGGAA
This sequence comes from Galagoides demidoff, assembly GCA_963574575.1. NCBI lineage: Eukaryota > Metazoa > Chordata > Mammalia > Primates > Galagidae > Galagoides > Galagoides demidoff. The sequence continues at coordinate 9,867 of CAUYQV010120003.1, read as the reverse complement.
GCAGAATCTATGCTTCTTTTTTAATTCCCTGCCACATCTATTAACATAGAGCTTTCTATATGGCGGCCACCCCATAAATCTTTACTAAACAATGACTATATATTGTGAGGGTATTTTATAAGTATTCTCTAAACTCTCATAGATATTCTTAACTTTCTCTTAAGAGATCAGACAATTTTATGTTTCCTATTCCCCTTTCTTCTTCCCTTTCCCTTTTCTGACAACAACGCACAAAAAAAACTTACCTGTCTAACCCGCCAACCATCAGAAGCTGCTTAAACTGTTGAGGACTCTGAGGGAGAGAATAAAACTTCCCAGGTTCCCTAGATGGTACTAAAAACTCTTTGGCACCCTTTTAAAGACAGAAAAGGAGAAGAGAGACATAATTAAAACACTAAGTTCTCATAATGACAGAAATAATTTCTTGCTCATCTTTTTCTTTAATATTCACAAAAATCTAATTTTATTATTTATTTTTAACTGGTATACATGTGTGTATGTATTTATTATTTCAAAATATTAAGGAGGTACAAATGTTTCTGCTACATGGATACATTTTATAATGCTTAAGTTTGGGCTTTAAGTATGCTCATCACCCAAACAGTGTTCATGGGATAGGGAGGTTTTTACCCCTCCTCTCCCTTTACTCATGTTGTAATCCCTAAAAAGACTTGTACACATCAGGCTTTAAATCCCACTTATATATAGTAGGTTTTGAATTTATGCTTGTTTTTTTTTTTTTTGAGACAGAGCCTCAAGCTGTCCCCCTGGGTAGAGTGCTATGGCATCACAGCTCACAGCAACCTCCAACTCCTGGGCTCAAGCGAGTCTCCTGCCTCAGCCTCCCAAGTAGCTAGGACCATAGGCGCCCAACACAACGCCTGGCTATTTTTGGTTGCAGCTGTAATTATCATTTGGCGGGCTGGGCTGGATTTGAACTTGCCACCTTAGGTGTATGTGGTTGGTTCCTTAGCCACTTGAGCCACAGGCACCAAGCCTAAATTTATGCTTGTTGAAATGAATTCCCAATTCTGTTTCTAGCCAAATGAATTTTTTGTGTTATTTCCTATCCAAATAATTCCTAACTGCTTTTCAAAATTAAAATGTAGGATTTTTTTTTTTTGAGACAGAGTCTCACTATGCCACTCTTGGTAAAGTGCTGTGGTGGCATCACAGCTCACAGCAACCTTGAACTCTTGGGCTCAAGTGATTTTCTTGCCTCAGCCTCCCAAGTAGCTGGGACCACAGGCACCCGCCACAATGCCTGGCTATTTTTTGGTTGCAGTTGTCATTGTTGTTTAGCAGGCCTGGGCTGGGCTCAAACCCCCCAGCCTTGGTGTATGTGCCTGGTGTCCAACTCACTGTGCTATGGGTGCCGAGCCTAAATTGTAGTTTTATTAGTCTATACATTGGTTATGTAGATACCAATGTTTAGAACTGTCGGCTCTTAATGAACAAGGGATTTGTTTTTAGGGAACCAATTCATTAAAGATTTGCATCTGTAAACTTCAAAGGAAAGAAAGCTGTGGAACAAAATTCTGACTCAAAATACTAAAATAGTTCTTTCAATTCTTTAAAAAACCTAGTTAGGGGTGGCGCCTGTGGCTCAAAAGGGTAGGGCACCAGCCCCATATGCCAGAGGTGACAGGTTCAAACCCAGCCCCGGCCAAAAAAATAAAAAATAAAAAATAAAAAACCTAGTTAATGTGACCACTGTGAGGTAGTAAATAAAACAGAATAAAAACAAAAGTGGACCAAGTAAACAAACAAGCAAAGTGGTCTAGTTCTATAACAACAGGACATTATTAGTAGGCTGACTGAAGGAATGTACATACCCCTGGGGTCTTCTTAAACAGGGTTGGGGTTTCTATATCCACAAACCCTAAAAGGAGAGATACATTATAATTTAGTAGATGGGAATGTGGAATTTGTCAAATGTGATGTCTATAATATAGCACAACAAATCTGAGGCTCCCCTTTAATTAGATTTTTGGGCAGAAATAAGCTACTAAGCCTATACATATTGATTGTATATGTATCCGAGAAGGAAGCTGAAGGTTTTCATAAAAATCTTCCTCTGTTCAGCAAGTTGATATCTTTGACATGAAATAATTCTAAATATTTGATGAATTCTTATCTACTGAACTGTTTTGGTTTTTTAAATGTTCTGCTAGTATAGCAAAAATAACAGAAATATAGCAGGAAAGCCCCAGGACTGATTGATGTGTCTGTTTAGTTTAATTCACATGACATTTTAGAGCTCTGAACTAGTGATGTATAAGCATGATAAAGAATTGAGAAAACTTACAGAAACAACCAAAGGACTGTCCTGCCTTCAATAACGATGGGAAATACTACATTAACCAATGCTATTGCCACTATCATCTTTAAAAGAATGCAGTTGTGATATCAGAGGAAACTATTAATAGTTACCAAGTTATGCCATAGGGCAAAAACTACACAATGAATTCCCTAAGGGGAGGATACAATAAAACTGTGGAATAAAACAGAAGAGATGCTAACAAGTCCCACAGAACACGCAGGCGTCATTTCCCTTACCATGCAGATTACAGAGATATTCCCGCATTTTCATGACCATCTGAGACCTCAGCCGCAGGTTATACTGCATTTGGAAACTACGTAAGTCTAGGTATCGATACTGCAAACGCAGAGTCTCTGTTTTCTAAACAAATTGAAAGATTTTTATGTTTAAATGTTCTCTGAATATTAGAAAGGTATTTTTTTAGATACAGTTTGAACTTTTCAAAATAAATTTAGCTCTGTCTTTTAGCTTCCATCATCAAGGGGCCCGTTGGTATGCCGTTTCCATTTGTGTATGCCATCTTTCAGTCCTATAACCTTTGAGTTGGTTACAATTGCAGATTAGTACTATTTTACATTTTTTTTACTATTCATTATTAACATCACCCTTCACTGACTGAAATGTGCTTACTTTATGAAACATTTATCCGTTCATTTAAACCCCATGATGGAATCTTGAAAAATAATTTGAAGATTTCATAGATCTTTTAAAAAGATATACCAGAGGCCAGGTGTGGTGGCTCACAGGTTTTTTTTTTTTTTTTTTTTTTTGAGACAGAGCCTCAAGCTGTCTTGAGTAGAGTAGAGTGCTGTGGCATCACAGCTCACAGCAACTCCAACTCCTGGGCTCAAGTGAGTCTCCTGCCTCAGCCTCCCAAGTAGCTGGGACCACAGGCGCCTGCCACAATGCGCGGCTATTTTTTGGTTGCAGCCGTCATTATCGTTTTGGTGGGCCCGGGCTGGATTCAAACCCACCACCTTAGGTGTATGTGGCTGGCGCCTTAGCCACTTGAGCCACAGGTGCCGAGCTGTAAGGTCAACTTTGTAATTATGTATCTATATATATATTTTTCTTTTAACTTGAGACAGAATCTCACTTTGTCACCCTTGGTAGAGTGCCATGATGTCACAGCTCACAGCAACCTCAAACTCTTTGGTACAATGGATTCTCTTGCCTCAGCCTCTGGAGTAGCTGGTACTATAGGTGCCCGCCATAAAGCCTGACTAGCTACTTTTTCTAATTTTAGTACAGATGGGGTCTCCCTCTTACTCAGGCTGGTCTGGAACTCCTGAGCTCAAGGAATCCTCCCGCCTTGACCTCCCAGAGTGCTAGGATTACAGGCGTGAGCCACTGTACCTGGCCTGTTTTCTAATTAAAGAATTAAGTAATGCCTGTAATCCTAGCACTCTGGGAGGCTGAGGCAGTTGGATTGCCTGAGCTCAGGTGTTTGAGAACAGCTGGAACAAGAGCAAGACCCCATCTCTAAAAAAGAGCTGGGCATTGTGGCGGGTACCTGTAGTCCCAGCTACTTGGGAGGCTGAGGCAAGAGGATCATTTGAGTCCAAGAGTTTGAGCTTGTTGTGAGCTATGACACCAGGGCACTCTGCTGAGGGTGACAAAGTGAGAGTCTGTCTCAGAAGAAAAACAAAAAGAATTAAGTAATGGAAACTAAAATGTAAGATGAAATGGCCACATAATTAATTAAAACATCTCTTAGTAGATCAGTTTAAAAATTAGGTATACACAATCTACAATTGTGACAAGGCTGAAAAATCGTTGGGTGTACTTAGTGTGTCTATTTCCATAACTTCTCAAACCTTGGAAAAGAGTATCATGAAACACAGTTATCCTAGTTATATTCATATGTTTGGGAAGTCAAGAGTTGCTCTAAGCATATATTTTATCTCTGTTAGAGGATTCAACTTTTTTTTTTTGAGACAGTTTTACCCTGTTGCCCAGGCTAGAGTGCCATGCATCAGCCTAGCTCATAGCAACCTAAACTCCTAGGTTCAAGTGATCTTCCTGCCTCAGCCTCCCTATTAGCTGGGACTACACGTGCCCACCATAGCACCTGGCTAATTTTTCTATTTTTAGTAGAGATGGGGTCTCACTCTTGCTTAGGCTGGTCTCTTGCCCCTGAGCTCAAGTGATCCTCCCACCTCAGCCCTCCTGAGTATTGGGATTATATTAGCCAACAATTAAACTAAACTTAATAGGTATAGGAACACATAAGGATGCAGGAATTTACAGGCTTGAAGATAAGCAAACTTTCTCACTGTGTTCCTCCTAGTACAGTCATAGAAATTCCAAAATACATAGTATTTCCAAACTATATAAATTTCCTTTCAAAATATTAAACAACAGAGCAGCGCCTGGGGCTCAAAGGAGTAGGGTGCTGGCCCCATATGCCAGAGGTGGCGGGTTCAAACCCAGCCCTGGCCAAAAACTGCAAAAAAATAAAAATAAAAAAAAAATTAAACCACAATAAAAAACTTGAATAACATAATATCTCAAGTCTTAAAAGACAGAATCACATTTTGACCTTTCTAAAAAACCAGTTCAGGTGTTTGGGGACTATGACAGCTTAATGAATTACTGCTTTTTAAGAACAGTTTATCAAGAAATTGTAAAATTAAGAAAACAATTCATGATGTCTATAATAAAATATTTCATTTTGTGGAAGTTAAACAATTCTGAAAATACTTTCTTGGTTATCAACATTTTCTAGATACTCCATTTTATTAATAACAACAGAGGGTGATACCTTCACAAAGTCCTTAATTTCAAAGGGCAGCTTCCGGCAGGAATTCAGAAGTTTAGCTGTTTTAACTTTGATTTCAATCTCACCTGTTGGCATTTTCTTAAAAAGAGAGGGAGACTTATTTAAAATAATCATTCATCAGAACACATACAAAGTGCATATTTGAAAACATATACATTTATTTACATGTATAAAATGTGCAGATCCTTATAGTATATAATCTAAAGCATAAATGTTTATGTATGATTTTGCCATTCTTATACATGTGTGGCTAATGTGCTCAGGAATCAATAAATACTAGCATGCATTTGTCAACATAAACATCAGCAAATGTCTTAGCATGCATATTTATATGGTGTGTGTGTTTGTAGTAAACATTATAAAATCTGTAGAACTCTCTGAACTTTAGTGCCTAATGTCCAGTAGGGGCTCAGTCTATGCCAGGCGTCCTCAAACTAGGGCCCACAGGCCACATGCAGCCCGCCTAGGACATTTATCTGGCCCGCCAGGTATTTTTGCCGCTGCTGCCTGTCCTGCTTAGCAGCCAACTCATCCTGGAGCCCGTAGTCTGTCCCTCCAACGGTCTGAGGGACAGTGAATTGGCCTCCTGTTAAAAAGTTTGAGGACCCCTGGATGCTGCATGAATGTGTATAGAAACAGAGCAAATCCTTGAGTATTTATTTGTGATCCTCACTTAACAGGCACAGAGACGTAAACAGCTTGAATTCTGTCACAGAGCCAGTCTGTGGTACTATCAAGGGAAGACTTCAGTCTCTGGACTCTTGGTCCAGGACCTTTCCCTGAGCCATACAAGCCACCCCCTTATCCGTCCTGCATGGAACTCCATATCCTCTTAAGACGTGAGCTCTGCCTTCAGAGAGGGTGTAATCCTATTGAGGAACTAATGTCTACATTATAAAATCTTCAGAGAATTGTAGGAAACCCTGAGCAATAAAATTAAGTCCAATACAATATAATAAAAATTAAAACGTACAATTAAAAAAAAGAAAGAAACAGACCAAATGCATACAAGTAAAATTTACATAGATAGTTTCTAAACTACTAACTGGATTCTCTTGTCCTGGAGGTCGGGAAATGACTGTCCCAGACACTTGCACCACAGATTCCACAGGGGCGTCACATAAAATCTTCTTCACAGAGGCAGCTGACTACAGAATGAGAGTGAAGAGGGGTTCCAAGAAACAAATGAACTTATAGGAATCTTTAGTAAGTCTATATTTTTAAAAAAAAAATATACATAGCTTAATCACCATAAACACTGGAGCTGACCGTAATGATTTTATCAAACAATTTAGTAAACTTCATCTTCATTTTGACTCCATATAATGCAGCAAGTAAAATTATTAGTTAACAACATTCAAAAACCTTCTTTAAAGGAAAATATGGAGAAGGATGACTGTTAATGCAAATGAGTCCCACATACTTTAAAGGCAGCTGAATCCAAGGTTGGTCTTAAGAGCAGTTAAATTCAATACTAGCAATAATGGGTCCACAGGCGGCACTTGTGGCTCAGTGGGTAGGGTGCTGGCCCCATATACTGAGAGTGGCTGCTTTGAACTGGCCCGGCCAAACTGCAACAAATACAACAAAAAAAATAGCTGGGCATTGGCATTGTGGCAGGTGCCTGAAGTCCCGGCTACTTGGGAGGCTGAGGCAAGAGAATCACCTAAGCCCAGGAGTTGGAGGTTGCTGTGAGCTGTGACATCACAGCACTCAACTGAGGGCAATAAAGTGAGACTCTGTCTCTTTAAAAAAAAAAAAAAGGGTCCTCAGTGAAAAGAGTCCTCCAGGGTTAGCTATGCTCATCTCTGGATCCTGACACCTGAAAGATAGTTCATTGTTCTTTCTTTATTTCAAATACTTAAGAGCTAATCATGTAAATCATATTTTTCTTAGGCGTATAAGCATTTGTCAAAATTACATAGAAACCAACATTGCCCAGTGAGAATGATAGGAGTTCTTTATTTTCATCTAATTTTAATATTAGAGACAGGGTCTTGCTCTGTCATCCAGGATGGATTGCAGTGGCATGATCATAGCTCATGGCAACTTAAAATCCTGGGTTCAAGTGATCCTCTTGCCACGACTTCCTGAGTAGCTGGATTTATAGGCATGTACCACCATACATGACTAATTTTTAAATTTTTTGTAAAGGTATGATCTTGCTATGTTGCCCAAGCTGGTCTTAAACTATTGGCCTCAAGTAATCCTCCCACCTCAGCTTTTCAAAGTGCTGAGATTATAGGTATAAGCCACCACATAGGCCTAAATCTAATTCTTTGACAAAGTAGTACCTTCACATGGCTCAAATTCAGAAAGTACAAAATGATATAGTTAAAAGTTTTCCTCCTATCCTTGTTCTCAGACCCCTCAGTTTCTCTTCTCAGAAGCTTTCAACATTACCAGATATCTTTTCAGAGATATTTCATAACATACATTCAAGCAAATACATACATAAATATATGTACACACCACAAACATACACTGAACATATACGGTATATTGTTTCCTTCCCCCTCTTTTTTTTTTTAATACTGATAATAGCACTCTACATATTCTTCTACATATTCGAGAATATAGTTTTTCTTTTTTTAGACAGAGTCTCATTCTTTTGCTCTGGGTAGAGTGCCATGACATCATCATAGCTTATAGCAACCTCAAACTCTTGGGCTCAAGTGATCCTCTTATCTTAGTCTCCTAAATAACTGGGACTATAGGTATGCACAATGCTTGGCTAGTTTTTCTTTTTTTTTTTTTTGAGACAGAGCCTCAAGCTATCCCCCTGGGTAGAGCGCCATGGCATCACAGCTCATAGCAACCTCCAACTCCTGGGCTCAAGCGAGTCTCCTGCCTCTGCCTCCCAAGTAGCTGGGACCACAGGCGCTCACCACAACGCCCGGCCATTTTCTGGTTGCAGCCATCATTGTTGTTTGGCGGGCCCAGGCTAGGGATTCGAACCTGCCACCTTAGGTGTACGTGGCTGGCGCCTTATCCAATTAAGCCATAGGCGCCGAGCCTAGTTTTTCTATTTTTAGTAGAGAAAGGGTTTCACTCTTGCTCAGCCTGGTCTCAAACTACTGAGCTCAAGGGATTTTCCTGCCTCAGCCTCCCACAGTGCTGAGATGATAGGCATTAGCCACTTGTGCCTAGCTAGAATATACAATTTTTTATTTAACAATATGCCTGAGATTTTTTCCTTTTTTATACACATAGCTTCTTTATTCTTTTTTAGACAGAGTCTTACTTTGTTGTCCTGGGTAGAGAGCTATGGCATCACAACTCAGAGCAACCTCAAACTCTCGGGCTCAAGCGATGCTTGTGCCTCAGCCTCCTGAGTAGCTGGGACTATAGGTACCCCCCACAATGCCTGGCTATTTTTAGAGAAAGGGTCTCCTTTTTGCTCTGGTTGGTCTCCAATTCCTGAACTCAGGAAATTCATAGGCTGCAGCCTCCCAGAGTGCTAGGATTACAGGTATAAGCCACCACACCTGGACATCTTCCCCCTTTTTTATGGGGTGAGCAGAGCATCCCAATGTAAGGATGTACATTACTTTTTAAACCAGTCTCTTATTGGAGGACATAGAGCTTGTTCCTAATTTTTTCTCGATTAAAAATAATCCTAAAATTAATATATTTGTATATATGTCATTTTATATCTTTGTAAGTCTGGAAGTAATTGTAAGATAATTTACTAGAAGTGGAATTAATGGATATATATAACAAAAAAATTTTATAAAGTATCTGTTCAACATTCTTGCATATATTAATTGGATATTACCATGTTATTCTCCATACAGCTCACTCCAGTTTGTACCTCCTCTAGGAATGTATAAGCATCTGCTTTCCCAAATAGCATGTTGTCAATCTAATGTGCTAAAAATGACGATTATGTGTAGTTTTAATATACATTTCTCTACCTATGAGTGATGTTGGGTATACTTGCATTTTAGTCTACAAGCCATTTATATTTTGTTTTCTGTAAATTTATGTTCATATCCAGGGTTTATAATTCTGCTGGGTCACTAGTCTTTTTTAATTGATTTGTTGTAGGCTTTTTAGATATTATGGAAATTAGACTTTTGTCTGTGATACATGTACAAGTTGCTCATATTTTTTCCCAGTTTTTCATGTTTAACATTGCTTATGGTAATTTTCAGTTGTCATTAACAAAAAAGTCTGAATTTAAAACCTCCAAAATATTCATGACATTACTTAGCCTACCCTAGCCCCAGCATAGAAGAGGATTTTAGGTAACATTAGAAGACTTTCTATTACCTCATCCTGGGGAATGAGAACTTGAACAAGTCCATGGAAATCTCTTAGGACCAGGAAGATGTTTTGCCTGATTAATGGGGGAAAAAAAAAAAAAGGAACATTTTTAGGTAAAATCTCTGATCCCAAAATTTGAGCAGGCAAAATAAATAACAAAAAAAGAACCTATGCAATCTCTCCTTTCTTTCTCATGATAATTATGTACTTTCATTAGTTATATTTATGTAATTGTTATCCATATAGTTTACTAATGAAAAAAATTTATTTGAATTTTTACTGACGACTTATATAGCTTACTAAGCACATACAGATGGTTTATAAAGAAAAAAGATTTTTAAAATTAAAAAAAATTTTCTTTTTTTTTTTTTTTGAGACGGAGCCTCAAGCTATCCCCCTGGGTAGAGTGCCATGGCATCACAGCTCATAGCAACCTCCAACTCCTGGGCTCAAGCGAGTCTCCTGCCTCCGCCTCCCAAGTAGCTGGGACCAC
>CAUYQV010120001.1:0-12592 GCA_963574575.1 Galagoides demidoff | reverse complement strand
ACCTCCAACTCCTGGGCTCAAGCGAGTCTCCTGCCTCCGCCTCCCAAGTAGCTGGGACCACAGGCGCCCGCCACAACGCCCGGCCATTTTTTGGTTGCAGCCATCATTGTTGTTTGGCGGGCCGGGCTGGGGATTTGAACCCACCACCTTAGGTGTACGTGGCTGGTGCCTTAGCTGATTGAGCCACAGGCGCCGAGCCAATTTATGATGTTTCTGAGTGCTCTTTTTATCCTCTCTCTTCTCTGTTAGACTATAATCTTGTCATGAACAAGAGTCACATCGGGTGTTGATTGCTGTCTATCTGTGCTAAGCACAGTGCCCAGCATCTAGTAGTGACCCCAATCCTTGCTAAATGAATGCCTGACTTGTCTCTAATCTTCACAATATGAGCTAGGTATTTATTATCATGTCTGCTGTACAAGAGAAGAAACTGAGGTTCAGAGGGTCAAAGAGACTTGCTTAAGGACACAGTTTTCAACTTCAGCCCTGCTTCTTCCCCTTAAGGGATTCAGAGAACCTAAGAAAACTTAAGGGTCAGAAGAGAAAATTGGGCCCACCAAAATGGCTGATCTGTCCAGTCAGCACTTGGGCTCAGCCTTCCCCAGGTGAGCTCCCTCAACCTCCCGTCACACCCCAGGAGCTCCAAGTCATCAATCCAGTCACAGAGCTGGAGGCCAGTCCAAACTGGCCTGTTTATTCCCCAAGCCAAGTGAGACCCAGCCCTTTCCTGCCCACCCCAGAGCAATATACAGCTGAGAGTTCACACCCCACCCCTCAAGCCTTAACATAACAGATAAGTTAATGAACTCTTTTATAAAACACTGTCCAAGGAAAATATATACATATGTAGCGAGCGAGAACTGGCATTGTGTGGTGGGGGTGGGTGGTTTATTTCTTAAATACAGATACCTAGACCCTGCCCCATTAGGGTGGCTGTCCCTGGCAATCTGGGCACCCACCACTGAACTTTCTTCCCTGAAGTAGCTCACCTGCTGTCCTGACAATCTGGTACCTTGGCTGGTTACCATAAATCATAAAGGTCCAACATCTTGCTCCCAAAGGGACCTGCTTCCTGGCTGCCCCCCTCAGCTCCTCTGAGGTAGGCCCCTCCCCTGTGCTTCCTTCTTACATCTCCCAGGACTTGAAGACACAGGAAACAAACCAAGAAATATCATTTCCTGATATGTTTGGTGACCATATATCATCCAAACCAGTATTTTTCTTTTAAGTGGAAGGGGGTCTAATTCACTGGAGAACAAGTATAAACCTGGACTGTCCAGGCAAAGGACAAATGGTCACTCTACTGACAGGTCTCCCCTGCTCTGAACTGGTCCAGCCCTACCAAATCTTGACTTTCCAAAAACACATTCCTAATTGGCAGCAACTTCTTCTCAGGCCTCTATTCCCATCTCTGCTCATAGGTCTCCCCTACTCTGAACTGGCCTAGCCCTACTACTCTTGACTTTCCAAAACACTTTCCTAATTGGCAGCAAATTCTCCTCAGACCTCTGACTCATCTCTGCTACCTCTCACTCTCCAATGTCGTTCATCCTGGCTACACTTTTTAAGGCCTTAATAATATTGGTGACTAGTATCAGGGTTAGGAACAATGCCCCACCAAATCTCATATAAGAACTGGCCACATAAAATCTCTGATATCAAGCCCCAGACCTCATAGCTCCTGGGGCCCAATCCCCAAATCAGGGCTGCATGGATAGAGGAGCAAGCCTTAATCCTCACTCTCCCATCCCAAACTTGCCAAATTTCCACTCTCTAGGTCTGCCTGTAGCTAAGGGTCAGGGCCAAGGAAAAAATGAACCATCAATCCTCCTACTTCTGCCCTTGGCCAAGGAAAGGGCTTCTGTTCCAGCGCTTTCTCCACATGTTGTACATGTACATCCCTGGTCCCACCTCAATGTGGCTAGGAACCTCAGGTATCACCTCTTGGGGTGGCAACCACAGAAGCTAAAGAGATCTACCTGTAGTGCCCTGCACCCCCACCTGGTTGGGACTGGGCCTTGGCTGGCTATGACAGCCTGACAGAGTCAGTGCCCCACCTCTTGCTTTTAGAACCTACTCAGTAGGACTTGCTTGTAAAACTGCTTTAAATAAGTCTTGTTAAAGCAGATAATACTAGATATCAGAAACTCAGTGCCCAGACCCTTAAAGGTTCCGCCTGCCTTCCCTCCTTCCCCTCCCATCCCCCATATGTGTAAACAGTCTACAGCTACACCAGCGCTTTGGGAAACAGAAGCCCACCCCGTCTGCACAGGTGACTGGCTATTTCTCATTAATTGTCCTTTTGTCTGAAGGGAACAAGACTTCCTCCACATCCGTTGTCCTCCATTGGAGGCAGGCTAACACCTGCTGTGTCCCTCCCACAACCCCCAAAAGCAAGTGCCCAGATCCAACCCCTTGGAGCAGAGCTGAAAGAACCCTGGACTCAGGAGGTAGCTTTCCGATGAGTCCCGGAGTAGGCGTAGGAGATGGGATGGCGGGTCCCAGGCCTCACAGTAAACGTGTTGATGGGGCTTCCGTAGTGGGGGGTGCTGTGGGAAGACCTGCGGGAGAGCAAGAGAGGTGAGTTTAATATCCGCAGCTGGTTAACCAACTCCCGTCTCTCCCGGGGCCAGGCGGAAACGATGTGGCTCAGCCCTGTTTTATCTGCCGCCACAAACTCGGAGCTTATAAATCCCAGGGAGGGACCCATCTACCAGACAGACACAGGGCTCCCCTTCTGGCCTGGGTCCTGCTGGCGAAAGAGAACACGCCTAATACCCTTTCGCTCAGAACTCTCACTCCCTGCCTGGGCCCGAACCCATGTGTGTTGCTGAGAAAACCCTCCACTGAGTCCAGCTCACCTCCTTCCCACCCGGGACCTAGGATGTGGGAGAGGAGCGGCAGGAGCTCGGGTGGGGAGAGAACTGGGAAGTGAGGGAGCGGGTACAGGCACCGCCTACAGCGCCCTCTCCAGGCAAGAGGCCCGCCCTGCCTCTCTGCGAGCCGGGGAAGAAAACCAGAAGTAGACAGACAGCCACCGCCCGGCTGGCTCCTGCCTGGCTTCCCACCTAAGGGGCATTCAGCGCGGCCCCAGCTCACCTGCCCGCAGCAGGGGCGAAGCCGTAGTCGGCGCCCCCTGGCGCTTTGTGCTTGGCATCCCCGGCGCCCCAGGCGGCGCCCTCCAGGGACAGTCTCCGCGCGTGCAGGCCGCCGGGGGGCGCACGGCTGGCCGAGTTGACGCGCCGCATCTCGGGGCCTCCGGACGCTCCAAAGGGCCCCCCAGGCTGCGGCCCGAAGCAGTTGGGGGAGCTCAGGCTGCGGCCAGTGCCTCCGCGTGGCGGACCGGAGCTGCGGAGGGGTTCCCCGACGTACAGGCGCTTCTTGATGAGCGAACGGCCCCCAGCCGAGAAGCGGTCCAGGCCTCCAGCCCCAGCCCCGGCCCCAGCGTAGCGCGCATCTGCATGGAAGCGCGAGAAGCCGCGAGTCGAGGGCTCCGCAGGGCCCGCGTTCGGGGGGAATCCCAAGTCTGAGAAGTTGTGTCGGGGAGGGGAGCCGCGGCGGCCCAGATACGGAAGGGCTGGGGCCCGGGGCCCGGGGTCATTGCTGAACTCTGGCGGCGGCGGGATGACCTCAAAGCTGAACTCTTCCTCCTCCTGCTCTCTCTTGTATGAAGGGGAAGGTGGGGAGGATAAAGACTTGGGTAACTGGCGGCCCTGTGGGACTTTGGAAGGAGCTGGTCTTTCCCAGGCCACGGGGGCCTGGGGCTCTGCCTTTGTCCACTTGTGCTTGGGGCTTGGCTCTGTGCCCTCTGGGTCTCTTCGGAGCTGGGGCTTCCATTTGCTGAGTACAGTGGGCTGCGCTGACGAGGTCAGCCGGGAGTCCTTCTCAGGTTCCTTGGGGACCACAGTGAAAGAGTTGGGCCGGCCCTCACTGTAGAAGATGCTATTAGAGCCGGCCTCGGGTTGGCGGCTGTAGCCACGGAGACTCCCTGGCAAGGAGGACCTACCTAGGGCAGCTGCTCCAGGCCTCCCCTTCTGCGCCCTCTGCCGGGCTGCCAAGAGCAGGGCCATGGGGGAGCCGGGCTCCACTACTTCCCCGGTTACAGGGTGCCTAAGGAGTTCATCAGCAGGCTGGGCTGAGGCACAGGATTTGGCTGGCAGCCCGTGGGACTCCTTCATCTCTGCAGGCTCCTCCAACCCTGCAGCTTCTTCTCTAGACAGGGTGGGCGCCACCACAGCAACCTCTTTGCTGGGGCTGTTTTGGCTGCGATGGGACTTGTAGAGAAATGGCGCCTCTTCCCGGCCAGGGGATGTCTTTGGTGGGAGGGCTGGAGATGAGAGAGCTACTCCTGTGGGCAGCCTAGTGGCTTTTGAGGAGGGCTCTTCTGCCCTTGGCTGGGAGGGAATGGAAATGTCTTGAGATTCTGGTTTTTCCCACTGCTCAGCTGGGACTAGATCCTTCTCTGTCATCACATGGGATGATGTAGTGAGCAGAGTTGTGGCTGTAGATGGTACCACAGGCCCAGGTGTGGCATTAGGTGGTGTTGCTGATTCTAGTGTGGCCTTGGGTGGTATGGCTGGTCCAAGCATAGCTGGTCCAGGCATGGCCTTGGGTGGCATGACTGGCCCAGGTGTGGCCTTGGGTGGTGTTGCTGGCCCCAATGTGGCCTTAGCCTGGAGTGGTGTGGTTGGCAGAGGTGTAGTGGATAGAAGTGGTGAATTCTTGGCCACAGGCTTGGAGAGTCTGCCATTATCAGCCCTGTTTTCAAAAATTCTTCCCCCTTCTAGCCGAGGTTTGGGAGGCAGAGACCCTATGCTGGGCTTGGTTTCCTTGTCTGCAGATGAGGAAAGCCGGGCCTCCAGCTCATTTCGGATCTGCCGGACACTGGGAGCTGGGCAGTCTTGGGGAACGTAGTCCACAGGGGGCAGGGTCAGGCTAGGGACTGCCTCCCTCTCTGATGGGCCACTGCTGCTAAGACCCTTGTCAGGAATGCTTGGTGGGATCTCTTTCTCTGGCAGGCTGAGGGGAACCTCCTTCTCTGGCTGGTTGGGGCCTTTCCTGCCCTCCTTGCCCTGAGAGGGCACCGCTGGGCCTGGCCTGTGATTGAGAAATCGGTCCTCTCTTCTGGATCCACAAAGATAGGCTGCCAGCTCACTCCGCAGCTTTTCCATCTGGCTGGGGTCCCGCCAGTCCATGGGTGCCGAAGAGGCTGTGTCCTCTGGGGTAGGGGGCTTGGGTTTGGGTTTGAGAGCAGGAGAAATGGATTTGGGGCTTTTGTTAACCCCAGTAGGGGGAGGGGGCACCTTCTCAATAGAAGGTAAAGGAGGGGCAGCTGGGAGAAGGGAAGATGCTGGGGGAGGAAGGGGGGGTGCTGGGGGAGGGAGTGGAGGTGCAGGTGGAGGCAGGGGAGGGGCTGGAGGTGGAGTCCCAGATTGTTCATTTGTCTGGGACAGGGACTGGCCAGGGCATTCTGGCTCAGGGGCCCTTTCCAGATAGACCTGAGATGCAGGGCGGATTTGGAAGCTGGGAGGCAGTGGGAGCCGGCTGGGAGCCTTCTTGCTGGCCCCTTCTTCCTCTGGGGGAGACCCTTGTACTTCCTGAATTGGGATGGATGAAGTCCTGACTGGGGTTGGGGGAGGCACTTTGAATGAACGGGGGAAGGTGAGGTGGGGCTCTGGGTTAGAGCCCAGGGTGCTCCCCTTTGGCTCAGCAGGGCTCCTGGAGGGGCTGGTTCTGGGGCCCTCTGGCTGCCTGCCATTCAGTGCTATCTCTGATTTCCACTTGGTGACACCCCCAGAGGGAATGAGACGAGTCTCCAGTGTATGAGGAGACACTGGGTGTGTTGGGGCTGGCAAAGAGGGTGGTGGTGGGGCTAGAAAGACTGAGGGTGGGGCAGGTGGAATGAAATCAGGAGGGGTGGGTGTAGATGGAGAGGATGCAGATGGTGGGGATAGGGCCCCAGATACTGGGGGTGGAGGTGGGGCCATGCTAGGTGGGGGTGGGGGTTCCAGCAGCAGGGGAGGTGGCGGGGGAGCTGTGGAAGGTGGAGGTGGTGGTGGTGGTGAAGACTCCCCTGGAAGTTGTGAAGTGTCCTGGGGAGGCCCTGGGGCTGGGCCTGGAGGAGGTGGGGGGATGAGTGGATCTTGGCCATAGTGCACAGGCCTTAGGTCCCCCACAGAGCTGTACAATCGGAGGTTGCCATTGACTAGGGAGCTAGTACCTGAAAGAAAGGGGAAGCAACAATGAGCAGGGGATGAGGCAAACAAGCCTTGCCAGTCTGTGTAGGCCCCTAAGAGAATAATTGGCCCATTTTTTCCTGAACTCCAAGCGAGGGAGCAGGTGTGTCTCTGATCTCCTGAGCTGTCCTGGGAGTGGCCCCCTTAATTCTAGAAAAGGACCCCTGCCTATTGCTGGCATAGCCTTTGGAGCATGTACTGAACATTCTCCATTCTGACTCCCCCAGAATCACCCTCCACCTTGCCTGGACTCCCTTGCCCTTGACTGGGGGAGTGGGGAGGACAAGAGAGGCTGGGGGCTGGTGCCCCGGCTGCCTGCTGGTTGTGCCACAGAGTGGCAGCAGCTGTCTTTCCTCCACCACAGACCACAGTCCTGTAGGGTACTCCTCCCATGGCTTGGGGGAGTAGCAACTCGCATTGTTGTCAGTCTCTGGGCATCACTGTCCACTTTGGTTCCCTAACCATGCTTATACTCTTATATACTGTCCCTTTATGAAACTCCCTTCAATTATCCCCATTGAGTATACTATCTGTTTCTTGCTGGGTCCTTGACCTCGATGAAGCCAGAAAGGCCAGGGTTCAAATCCCATCTCTACCACACTAGATTGTGACCTCGTACACACTGATTACCCTTGCTGAGCCTCAGTTTCATCATCTATCAAAAGGGTATAATGTCAGTGTTCATAAAGAGAGTTAAAGAGAGAGTTAATGTAAATACAGTTAAAGAGCTTATCACAGTGCTGGGGCCATGGTAGGCACTGAATGGATTATAACCACTTTGCCACCATCTATCCGTAGCCCTTCAGGCTATATGGGACAGAGAAAAAGTGGGGGAGAGACAGTAAGTCATGGGAGGAGGGTTGGTGCAAGATTTGTAACAGGGAGTCATCTTCACAACTTCTACTTTCTGGCTAGGCGCCTGTGGCTCAATCGGCTAAGGCACCAGCCACATACACCTAAGGTGGCGGGTTCGAATCCCCAGCCCGGACCCGCCAAACAACAATGATGGCTGCAACCAAAAAATGGCCGGGCGTTGTGGCAGGCGCCTGTGGTCCCAGCTACTTGGGAGGCGGAGGCAGGAGACTCGCTTGAGCCCAGAGTTGGAGGTTGCTATGAGCTGTGATGCCATGGCACTCTACCCATGGGGATAGCTTGAGGCTCTGTCTCAAAAAAAAAAAAAAAGAACATGAATGAAGAAATTGGGACCCTTAAACATTGCTGACAGGAACGTAAAATGGTGCAACCACTGTGGAAAACAGTTGTCAGTTCCTTAAAAAGTTAAACATGAAGTTACCGTGTAACCCATCAATTTTACGCCTAGGTACATCCCCCAAAATATTTGAAACAGGTGTTCAAATAAAAACTTGTAAAGGGTCTCAGTGCCTGTGGCTCAAGTGGCTAAGGCGCCAGCCACATATACCTAGGGTGGCAGGTTCAAATCAAGCCCCAGCCCGCCAAACAACAATGATGGCTGCTGCAACCAAAAAAAATAGCCAGGCATTGTGGCAGGCGCCTATGGTCCCAGCTACGTGGGAGGCTGTGGCAAGAGACTCGCTTGAGCCCCAAGAGTTGGAGGTTGCTGTGAGTTGTGATGCCATGTCACTCTACCCAGGGGCACAGCTTGAGGCTCTGTCTCAAAAAAAAAAAAAAAAAAAAAAAAACTTGTAAAGGGAATATTCCTAGCTTTATTCATGGTAGCCAAGAGGTAGGTACAACACAAATGTCTATCAATGGATAAATAAAATGTATTACATCCATACATTGGAATTTTATTCATCCATAGAAAGTAGTGAAGTGTTGATATGTATGTGTGTATATATATATTTCGTCTATATAGTCTATATATATGCATATATAGAATTACAGAAAATTATTATACTTAATTATTATTTTAAGGATATTTTCTGGATATCAGGAAAATAAGATAACAGGAAAATGTAAGCCAGAAGTAGTTCTAGGGATTTCTGATTTGCATAGCATACAATGTAAATAGTGCCATCTGGAGTTCTGCAATGTAATATCCCTGAGCAAATCCACAGTTTTAGAATAAAATTGCATATCAGTAGTAGTAGAACAAAATTAAATATGATAAGAGGGAAATACTGGGTTAAGGTTAGGAATAACATAGCAAGACAGATTATAGGATGTCAAATTGAAAAATGAAGAAATGATATGCTTGCAAATCAGCCATTTTATAATATGTATAGTATCAAAATAATTCACTGTTTTACTGTGGAAGGAAGTATTGACAAAAATTGTAGAAGATATCTCCTCCCTTGAAATGTTCCACCTTTTGATGAGTTTCTAAAGTTTGCTTTGTTGTTCAAAAGTCATATAAGTGACTGTCATCACTGGCTTTCATCTACTAAATGGCTACAGCAACCCAATCATTAGGATAACCAGAAATGCCTATTTAGGTACTGGAACCTTCTTTTACTAAGAATTAGTGATTTAGAATAAGTGACTATTAGATAAGAAGTAATAAGAATATGTGAGTAGGCACTATTCTGAGAATTTTGTATAAATTGACTCATTTAATCCTCAAAGACCTTATATCATAGGTTCCCTTATTATTCCCCTTTCATAGTACTCTGACTCTTAAGTACTAAAGTATGATGTTTCTTCTTTAAGGTTCTTTAGTGTTATGATGCTATTGAAAAAGCAGATGTGTGTATTACCTGTCCTCGTCGAAATCAAGCATTATGTAGGGCTTAATAAACTGGTAGACTTGTAGAGTCATATTTATAGAAGTGTCATCATCTCCTGCTAACAAAGAATTTTTTTTTTTAGATACCTTTACCCAAACTGCCTATTATCAGTCTTGAAATGAAGGTGTCACATTCTTTCTTCATAACCCTATTAGCCTGGTTATTCAGATAAGGAAGGAAATTAAATGCAAGCTGCCACAAAGAGCTTTGTGGTATCAGTAATGCCTAAGTAACAGAGGATTTGAATGCTGCTGATAGAGCGATCTTTTTAGAGGATGGGGAAAATAATTTTGGAGGTAGACTGCTTTGGACAAAAGCAAGGTATTTTGACATCAGCCTTGCTTTATTGCTTCAGAGGTCATCACAGAAATTAAAAGAATGCCCTTCTGTTAGATACTCTTTGAGTGAGTGGATGAAGATACGAATGCAACTGTTATACATGCTGCATCTTCATATAAAATATGGCACCATTACCAAAAGAAAAAGCATCTGACAGGTGTGTTTTATTAAAAAGAAATTTTCAAGTAAATCATGGGGTTTTGTGCCATTCAGTCTCACGTTCTACACCATTTTCTTTGTGGTCTCTCATCATCTGTACTGTATACAAGCATACAAATACACATATTATGTATACACATATACACAGGGTAACGCAAATAATGATGTTTGTGTCTGTGTATGTTGTATTTGTATGTTCATATGTACAAGAAAATATAAATAATGATATTCATAGTTATGACCCAGCATCATCAAAAGAAGGCAGAAGTTGTTATATTTGAGGGGTAAAGAAGTACATATCCTTTTAGAAAGGTGTATTATCTTCCATATCCAAAAGAAGGTAAAAGTGATACTTAAGTATTGAATGGGTTAAGCTTATTATTTTAAAACCTCACTAATACAGAACATCTTATTCCCAGTCAGTGCCAAATAACAGATGTTCTCATATAATAGAAACAGTACCATTCTGTAAGAACAAGTCAGATCAACAAGTATTTATTAAACATGTTTAGTGTAGCCAATATTTAGTACTTTGGATACAATATTTAGTACTTGTAGCCAATATTTAGTACTTTTGGATACAAAAGAAATACAAAACCCAGTACTCACTGTTAACTACAAAGGATGTCAAAAGTAAATCCCTTTCCTTGTCCTCCTCACGCCTCAATAATCTTTTAAAATAGTAGATAAAAATTTATAGTGAAGAAAAAAAGACTTCTAGAAACCAGGGAATTCTTAGTTTAAGACTAATCTAATAGAGGCATAGAACAAGCCACTCACTTTCTGTATAAACATGGAATATTTGTAGTTGTCATGTTACAGCTGGGATCATTTTTTAAAAGAATGAGTGAAGAGGTGATATATAAAAAATAAAGAATAAGATTTTCTATTTTAGGAATGTAGCCAGAGCACTGGATAAGGGAATACTTAAATTACCTAAGCTAGTCACTAAGCCAATGGTAAGTTTTTGGAAAAATATCACAAGAGGAAAAAGCATGTTTATCAGATGTCTTCTATTTAACCACGTGCTAGCTTAGTTTTTTCTCCATATTACTTCTGTTTATGTACATTTGAGAGCCTTTAAGATCCATAGTTAGTGGGGAGTGTTCGTCCTCCTTCCATACCCCAAATGGGATCACTAAATATGTGGTATATTTATTTAAAAACTGTCCTTGTGAGAAGCAGAAAAAAGATGAGTGAGAGCCTTCTGAAGGTAGGCCGATGAAGTTAATTCCTTGGGAGGTAATCCACATTTATGATCATATAAGGCATGCCTAAATAAATCCAAGCACAACGTGAAGTCAGCATAATTTATATTATTCATTATAATATTATGCTTAGGCTCAGCGCCTGTGGCTCAAGTGGCTAAGGTGCCAGCCACATACACCTGAGCTGGCGGGTTCGAATCCAGCCTGGGCCCGCCAAAAAACAATGATGGCTGCAACCAAAAAATAGCCAGGCATTGTGGCAGGCGCCTGTAGTCCCAGCTACTTGGGAGGCAGAGGCAGGAGACTCGCTTAAGCCCAGAAGTTGGAGGTTGCTGTGAGCTGTGATGCCACAGCACTCCATCCAGGGGAACAGCTTGAGGCTCTGTCTCAAAAATAATAATAATAATAATATGCTTAAATAATTCAGGAAATAAAGTTCCCTGCTTGTGTTCTAAAATTCTCTCTGATTTTCTGTAAGATTTTAAGTCAGCATCAATTGTTGCCTAATTCTAACAAAAACCTTGAGAATGGAATAAAATTGAGAGGTTGTGTTGACCTTAGTAATACTTATCAGGAATGAAACATAAGGATTATGTGTCTTTAAAGGAACTCTTCAAATATACTAAAACCTGATGATATTTGCAGACTTCTTTAAACTTAAATGCAATGAGACAGTACGTTAAAGAAAGATTGTAATAGAGTAAAAGTTAATAACATGATGCAAAATTTTTCTAAAATTTTACATGATTGTGTCCTGGTAATACCTACCACTCACTCTGTAGTACTCAACACTTTGTTGTGTCTCTCATGTGCCCTTCTGTATGTAACTCAGTGAGTATAGTAACTTAAGCTTGCTTTACATGGCCCTCGTGTGGTTACAGTAGGTGAGTTGTATAAATGGGAATTATATCCATAACATTTTTTAGGTTTATTTTGAGGATTCATTGATGTGAATGGTAAGGAGTACTTTATAGCTTCAGTATTTACAGCTTTAGTATTTAGCTTATAGTCAAATTTTAAGTTGTAAAGTTTATCAAAATTTTTCTTAGAAAAAATGAAATTCTAATATATTCTGAGTAGTTTTACTGGTGTTTATATTAAGGCTTATGTTGGTTACAGGAAAAGCTTTCTACTCTAAACGCCTTAAAGATGAAATCATTATATATTATTTGTTTGACAGCTACCATATGGTAGTTCTTTGCAGTTGAAAGTTTAATTTTGAGGTTTATGTTTATGTGTGGCAAAATTTCTCACAGTTCCTATCTTTCAAAAATGCTAATGTCTATATCAGTGAAATGAGATATTAGTAATTCTCCTCTGAGGTAGCCTCAGATAATTTTTCATATTTGTAATAATAAACTTGTAGTTTCTGCTGAATTTGTTTATAATTTCAAGGAATCAAAATGAAACAACAATATATAAGTTTAAAAGATTTTTGTACCTTCTCCAAAGCTTTATGAAGATGTACGATAGATTGTATTTTGTCTGGTATAGTTATTAGTATTAAGTTCGAAAAAGGCTACCTTCTACTTTCCCTCTCCCCAAAAAGAGGTTGATCTTTTTTTCTGCATATATTTGAAACATTGATGCATACTGTAAGTAACCTTAAAAAATTTTTAACTTTCAACTATGATGTCATTTTGTTGTCTCTACTTTTAAGGCTTTTGCCTAACTGTCAAAGTTCTTCATGGCTTAAGCCATAAACAAAGTTTATTCACCACTCTAACCTACCATATTTGCTGTCAAGATATTTCAACTTAATCCCTAGATTTGTGCTTTCAGTAATATAGTTCCTCATATCTGGGCTTCTTTTGCACTTAAAACCAGATATTTTAGCACTAAATTATTTTATAATGTGTTTCACTTTCCTTTCTGATTGTGTGCTACTTACTAAGGAAATATACCATGGCTTCCCCTTCTTTTTTTTTTTATTACTTATAGC
>CAUYQV010120000.1:0-21006 GCA_963574575.1 Galagoides demidoff | reverse complement strand
GGATCACGCCTATGATTTATCCTATTAGGGTACATGTGAATTTGTCTAAAGGTTGAATATGAATGTCTTAACACAACAATTATGAGAAAGACATGATGGCTATGTTAGCCAGTTGGATGAGAGTTTTCCAAACTGCATATGAAAGCAACAGACTGTATCCTATGATAGAATTAATGTACACAATTATGATCTAATAAAAAAAAAAGAACTTTGGGTTTTTGTTCTGTTTTGTTTTGTTTTTCAGGGGACAGGCAATGTGCAGAAGGGACAGGGAAGGCAGAAGTGTGAACTGTCCACTTGGAGACATTAGTTTCCCCCCACCCCACTCCCATCCCCAGGCTGGTAGAGAGCCTGGGAGCTGGGTCCTCGAACCCTGTCAACCAGAGAGAAATTATGCAGCATGCTTGTTTGCATTGATAGCTCTATACCCCTGTATTTCCAAAACAGTCAGAGATTGCTTTCAAGTTTTATTCCTGAATCTTGCTGTCCCTGGAGGCAGTGTGACCCGTCTGTCTGATTCTCAGTGGCAGCACTCTCTGCCCCACCAGATGTGCATCACTAACACCTTTAAAGACTGAAGTATGGGCCCGGGACAGGGAGGCCTTGAATGATTCCTGTTCTGCCTTATTATTGATAACATTTTAGGTTCTGGCTAAACTCACACAGATATGGAAAAGCAATAGCCTATCCTTACCATACACAACACAAAGTCATCACTAATGGTATAGGAGAAGAGAAAAGAAAAGATTTCCTAGAACACCCCTGCTTGGAGGAAGTTACAGCTCTTGAGCACAAATCTTGGTCCTGAACTTCTGGGTCTCCTAGAAAATGGGGGAAACAGAGAGATTCAGGGCCTCAGAACAACATCATCTCCATGAGGGAAATGGCGTTTCTTCTGTCCTAACTTTTGCACATCAGCTCATCTGTATGATACACTGAGGAATAGAGCAAGTGGGGGGCTTGGGTATCAGCTTTGCTTCCAATTTAAGCCCATTCTTGTCTGAATATGACAATCTAAGATTATTAATTCCCTTGAGTCTTGACATCAATGAGATGGTCTTACTGATCTGGGCCAAGGCCAGTTAACCTCAGCTGAGGCACCTCCTACTTCTGTGGTTAGCCAGTGGACAATCTGACACAGCCTTTCCCTGTCCCATGCATCTCCTCCTCCCTAGAAGCCTATCCTGGGCTTGTCCACATGGTTACAGGTTTCTGAAAGAGACCAGAGAGGCAATATACAGAAGGTGTTGGAAGTTAGACTCAGTATCTACTTCTTCAGCATTCTTTTGGCCAAGGTGAGACACAAAGGTGGCAGAGGAGAAGACACTGCCTTCATAAGAGAAGCTGCAAAGACATGGGTCGTGGATACACGGTGTCTGTGGGGACAGCAATTAGAGCTATTTTTACAATCCACCTACACAGTCAACACTCCATCTGTGGTTATTCACATCCATTCTACCTACAAAATACATTATATTGTCCTAGAATCCCCACTCACGAAAGCACCATCCAGTTACGGCATCACTTCCCAAATCTAAGATCTTGTGTGATTTATACCAGCTCCAGATCTTCCTGATTTGGTGAACAGTGGACTAAAAAGTCTCATTACCAGTCCTCGCACACACCACATACAATGTGTAAAGGGATAATAAAACCACGGTAAACATTTCCATTCAAAAGTGGGAATAATGGGAAGTATGTAGCAGTCACTGGTCTACAGGGACTCTGAAATCCTACCATGTAAATGGTGGGGAGTGATACTTGATGAGGCCATGATTCTACTCCCTGAAAGTGGCTGCCCATCCATCGTTTGTCACAGATCTTGACTTTACTGTTTTGAGACATCATTTCTTTCTTAATATCCTCTTTAGCTACTTTCAAAAAACTAGATTGTCTTGACAATGAGCTACATTCTTAGCCTGATTCTTGACCCTAAGAAGTCAAGACAATCTGACACAGCCTTTCCTTGTCCCATGCATCTTTATAATTTCAAAAAATCTTTTTGCTACACACTAGAAGCATTTTATCAATTCAACATCCTTAAAAATCTTGTGGGTTTTCTATGCGTATAATTATTATCTACTCCATATTAGTCTGGGATTAGATTTCTGTGTAGTTCAACTGGGAAGGTCTGTACTAAGTTAACAAAGATTCTTAAAGTCCCAACTCTGATTTTTTTCCTTCTATTTGATCTTGTTTTATTTTATTTACTGTTAAAATGAATGCACAATACAACCAACTTCTGTTGCATGTACAGTTTAATGAATTACAACACGTGTATATAGATTTGTATAACTTCCATCCAATCAGGGTAGAGAGCCTAAATGAGCTCTCTTGTGTTATCTCTTTATAGTTACATTTACCCCACCCCTGATTTCTAGTAATAACTGCTCTGTTTTCCATCACTGATTGTATTTTGTCTTTTCAAAAATATCACATCAATGGAACCATCTAGTATGTAAGTTTTCAACACTAGAGTTAGCATAATGCCTTTCAGTTTTGCTTGTATCAACAGTCCTTTCATTGTTATTAATAAGGAGGATTCCAGTGCATAAATGTACTGAATGTAACTGCACAAATGGTAAGGACAATTTCATCAGCTTTTCAGAGAAAATAAAAACTCAATGACATCAAAGCCTTGATGGTCTGGAGTTAATAATAACTACAAAGTGCTTAATATGGAAGAATGGGGAATGACTAATTTCACCCAGATGTTTTATTTTCCTCGTAGGCAATCATGTCATCTACAAATATTCTTTAGCATGTTAATATGACTGAATATTGATTTTTTTTCACTATGTGTATTGTTTATTTTTATTCCATCCTTTTTCTTTCAAACTACTTGTCTTTAAATCCAAATGGAGTCTCCTGAAGACAGAATACAGTTTGATCATTCTTTTTTTATTATTATTTCTGCCAATCTCTATCTTTTAATTGGAGAGTTTAATCAATTTACATTTAATGTAACTAATGATATAATAAGATTTATATCTGTCATTTTGTTTTCTATATATTTTGTCTTCATCTTTCCTTAATTTTCCCATTATCACTTTTTTGTGTGTGTCATTTTAATACCTTTGTCAGATATTACCATGTTTTTAGGTTAGTTTCTTAGTAGTTTCTGTGGGGATTGCCATTAACATGTAAATGCATAGCAAGCTATTTTTTGCAGTTTTTTTTTTTTTTAGCCAGGGATGGGTTTGAACCTGCCACCTCCAGTATATGGGGCCGGTGCCCTACTCCTTTGAGCCATAGGCACTGCCAAGCAAGCTATGTTTTGTTAATACCAATAAGTATTAACTTAATTGAACTAGTACATTGATATCTGTTCCTCTATAACCTTCATTTTCCTCTTTCTGTATTCTGTTATTGTCACATATTACATCTTTATACATTGTATACACATCAACATACATTTATAATTTTTGTTTTATGTAGCTGTCTTTTCTTACAGATAGGGGAAAGGATTTGAAAAAAAAAATTATGCTATATTTTATATTTACCAATGTAGTTTTTACTGGTATTCTTTAAATCTTCATGTAAATTTAACTTACTGTCTAATGACCTTTCATTTCAGCCTGAGTATTTTAGTATTGCTTATAGGGCAGGTCTACTAATAATGAACTCTTGAGAATGTTGTAATTTTTTTTCTTTTTTGAAAAAAATTGCATATCTAATTCTGGCTTGATAGTTTTCTTTTAATCTACCACACTTTGACTATGCCATCCCATTGCTTTCCAGACTCCTGGTTTCTAATAAGAAATCAGCAGTTGTTCTTACTGAGGATCTTCTGTGAGTAGCTTATGTTTTCTGTTTTCAAATTCCTCTTTGTCTCTGGCATTCAACATTTATGATGTGTTAGTTGTGATATCTTTAAGCTTATCCTACATAGAATTTGCTGAGCTCCTTGGATGTGGTAATTAATGTTTTTCATCACATTTAGGAAGTTTTCCCTTCTCTCTCTCCTAATCTGAACTTTCAATTAATGTATCTTAGTATACCTGGTGTTGTCTCCAAGGTCTCTGTTCATTTTTCCTTACTTTTTTTCCTCTCTGTTCCTCACATTGATTAATCTCAATTGACTTATCTTCAAATTTTCTGAATCTCCCACTGCCTTCTTAAATCTGCTATGGAGACTAGTAATTTTTTCCAGTTTATTGTACTTTTTAACTCCATCAATTGTTAAAATAATTTCTATTTCTTTATTGACATTCTATATGTGTTGAGGTACCTCACAATTCAGTATTTTGGACTTGGTTTCCTTATCTAATTCAAAATATTTAAGGGTGGCACCTGAGGCTCAGTGAATAGGGTGTTGTCGCCATATACCGAGGGTGGTGGGTTCAAACCCAGCCCTGGCCAAACTGCAACAAAAAATAGCCAAGCATTGTGGCAGGCGCCTGTAGTCCTAGCTACTCAGGAGGCTGAGACAGGAGAATCGCCTAAGCCCAGGAGTTGGAGGTTGCTGTGAGCTGTGACACCACAGCACTCTACCAAGGCTGACAAAGTGAGACTCTGTCTCTAAAAAAAAAAAATTTTAAATCACTGATTTAATATCTTTGCTATGAAATTCAATGTCTGGGCTTGCTCAGGGAGTCTCTATTGATTGCTTTTATCCTATGAACAGGGCATACCTCTCTGCTTCTTTATATATCTTGCATAATTTTTGTTGAAACTAAGGTATTTTACATATTATTATGTGGCAACTTTGGAAATAAGATTTTTCTCCTTTCCGAGGGTTTATTGTTTCTGCCTCTTGTTATACGTAGTATTTGTTACTTATTTGTTAAATGAGTTTTCTAAGCTAACTTTGTAAAGTCTGTATTATTTATTGTATGTGACCACTTAAGTCTCTTCAGTTAGCTTAGTCATCAGCTAGTACTTGGGCAATGATTTACCTAAATACTTTGAACCAATAATTCTTCAGTTCTTCCCACACAGCCAAGTAGTTGGGAATTATATCTTAACTTTCATTTCTAGCAGAGCCGCAGGGTCAGCTAGAGGAGAGAGCTTGGGGGTCTCAGGTCTTTCCTGAGCATACACATGGTGCTATCTATGTGCCTGACTTTCTAGATACCCTAGAATACATCACTACTTTTCAAAACCCCAGTGGCTATCTCATTCTTCAGATTTTCTTTTTAAGTTAGTCTATTGTTTTGCATAACTGCTATCCATTGCCTCAGGAAACCACAATTTTAAAACATTTGCCCATTTTTGAAAAAAGTTCCCTTAGGAAGACACTTGTAGCATTTTGATGATCTCCAAGTTCGGTCAATAATGGCTAACTTTCAAGTATCCTCTCAAAGTGAACTGCCAGACAGGTCAAATAATGTCAGTTTTAAAATCGTTTGTTCCCTTTGGTACTAAAAATTTAGGGTATCTTTTTTTTTAGTGCTACTTCTGAACTGAGAACAGGGTGGATAGAACTAGAATATGTTTTAAAAAAACCCACAACATTTTCAGTTCTCACTGAAATTCAGCTACTTTTCTTATGTAAACATTTCCTAGATTGTTGAAAGCCTTTGATTAATTTCCAAAGTTCTGTAAATGTTGATTCTGACTATATTTTTACCAGTTTTTTTTTTTTTTTTTAGAGACAAGAGTCTGACTTTATCACCCTCGGTAGAGTGCCATGGTGTCACAGCTCATACCAACCTCCAGCTCTTGGGCTTAGGTGATTCTCTTGCCTCAGCCTCCTGAGTAGCTGGTACTACAAGTGCCTGCCACAATGCCCAGCTATACCAGTTTTTTTAATTGATTTTATGTAGGGACTAATTTATAGAGATTCCTTACAACATCATTTTATTGTCATCACCAATTTCTGTCAGTTTATGCTCCAAGTGAATTTTGTAAATCTGTTAGGTTTTATGCACATATTTAGGATTTCTGTGAACTTTTGTTAGAATACAAATTTTGTCATGCTTTAATGCCTCCTTCTGTCAAGGAAAGTTTTATACTTTATCTGAAATTAACATAACCACCATTGCTTTTTAAGATCAATATTTGCATATTTGTCCTTTATCAATTCTTTTACATTCAAATTACATCTATCATTAATAATTTTTTTGTACATAATTCATAGTTGGGTCATATTTTTTATCTACTCTGCTAATCTTTGTCTTTTAAGTGGTATTTTTAGAACATTTACACTTAGGGGGTGGTGCCTGTGGCTCAAAGCAGTGGGGCACCACAAGCCCATATGCTGGAGGTGGTGGGTTCAAACCCAGCCCCGGCCAAAAACTGCAAAAAAAAAATTTTACACTTAGGGTAATAATAATAAGTTTAAGTTGCCATTTTATTTGGTATTGTTTATTCATTCTGAGTGGTTGGTATTTGGGGAATGGGGAAGGGCCCCCTGTGAAATATTTGGACATACTTTTTATATTTTTTGAATTTCATTTTAATCTATAATGTTTTTGAGCAATTAGCTTTCTTAGTGGCTGTGCTTGGTATTACATTTTTATCTAAGTATACTAGTATTTTGCCAGTTCGAATGAAGTGTAGAAATTTTATCTTTTTTGCATATCACTTTATCCTTTTCATTTATATTAATAAAATAATTTCCTTAAATGTTGCTTACATAAGCATTGACAATTGTATTAGGCAGTGTATTTTTTTCTACTTCAATCATAAAGCAGTACATAAAGAACCCAAGAAGAAAAGCAAATTCTGTTGTGTTGACCCATATTTTTCCCCTTTTCAGTGTTTTATTTTTGTAACTGGTATTCCAAGATTTCTTTTTTTATTATTTCCTTTCTGTTTAGAAGATTTGCTTTGGCTATCCATTTAAGATAGGTCTTGTGGTAGCAAATTTCTTTATCTGAGAATGCTTTGATTTCTTCTTTTCTTAGTGATATTTTCACTGGACATAGAATTCTGAGTTGACAATTACTACATGTCAGCACTTAAAAATAACTGTGCCGGGGTGGCACCTGTGGCTCAAAGGAGTAGGGTGCCAGCTGCATATACTGGAGGTGGTAGGTTCAATCCCAGCTCCAGCCAAAAAAAAAAAAAAACCTGCAAACAATAATTGTGCCATTTCCTCTGGCCTCTTTGGTCTCTGATAAGAAATATTTTGTCATTTAAAGTTTTTCTACCATATATAATGCTTTATTTCCTTCTTATTTCAGGATTTTAACTACGTCTGTTTAGTTTTAGATTGTAATTCATGATGTGTCTTGGCATGAATTTAATTGTTTTCTTGTTAAAGTTTGCTTAGCTTCTTGAATCTGTAGGTCAAACTTGGGAAATTTTCAGCCATTATTTTTCTAATACTTTTTCACCAGTTACCTTTTTCCCCTCTCCTTATGAGACTCTAATGACACAAATGCTGGATATTTTCTTATAGTCCTCCACACCACAAGTTTGAGAGTGCTTAAAATTGTGGTCTTGCTCACATTGTCTGATACTATTTACTTTCAGAATCATGAAATGCTTCATGCAACTTGTCTAGACTTACCACAGTTATTGGAAGGAACAGAGTAGAGAGTTCTTACTTCATTGTACCCAGAATCAGGACATTCTCGTTTTATTTTGAGAATATTTTTTCCAGCTGGGAAGACTGAAGATAAAAAAAAATATTTTCTAATCCAACCATTTCTGCCCATTTTACATTACATATAAATTCTGATTGCAAACTTCACTTTTTAAAACTTTTTTCTCTATTTCATAATCTTATCATACATAGCTTGTTGTAATCAGCTAACACGTTCAAAAATCCAGATAAAAATGATTTTTTCAAAGTCTGCAATGACGTAGGTACATTTCTTACCTTCTGTGTTGCCACAGAAAGATATTTAACAATTGCTTAGTCATTTTGTAATGTGAGTTGCCTTTTTCCTAACCCCATAATCATTTTCTAAACATTTTCCCTTATTTCCTTAAGCATTTCCCTAATTTTGTAGTCTTTACACTCCATCCAGCCCTAAAGCCAAAGCTATGTCTTTCAAGGGTTTTGCTACAGCAGCACCCAACTTACAGAGACCAATTTCTATATCCATTCACTCTTGAGACTCAACCATTCCAAAATTAAAGGCTTGAAATCACAACCATTTCTATCTTCTCATAAGCTTGGGGATCAGCTGGGTGGATTTGTTTAGTGGGTCTCAACTGGATTCAGTGATGTGTCAGCTAGGGCCTGCCTGGTATGGTTTCTGCTGAAAGAATTTGACTGACTTGATTCTATTCTTTTAATGTATATTCTCTCATCCTCCATCAGCATAGCTGGGGCTTGTTTCACTCATGGTGGAAGAGTTCCCAAAAATCCTGGAAGCACACCGCACTCTTGAGGTCTAGCCTTAGACTCACAAATGTTTCACATGTTCTACATTCTGCTGTCCCGAGGCTGACAACCAAGAGGTAGGGAAAAGACCTCACCTCTTCATGGGAGAAGCCACAGTACTATATTTCAAAGAGTAAAGATACAGGCAGAAGACAGAGGAGGGCCATTTTGCAATCTACGTTATCAATGACAGTGTGATTAAAAAAAAAATGTCTAGAGACCTCCCACATATTGCTAGATCTCATAGGAGGCCAAGAACTCCACATAGAAATTAGGTTCTGAAACAAGTAAGTCCATGAGCCGTAAAGGTGGAAGGTGGGTGTG
The DNA here is from genome assembly GCA_963574575.1 of Galagoides demidoff. Lineage (NCBI taxonomy): Eukaryota > Metazoa > Chordata > Mammalia > Primates > Galagidae > Galagoides > Galagoides demidoff. The sequence goes on along the minus strand of CAUYQV010120000.1, from coordinate 12,401 downwards.
ACAGAGACAGGTGTCTTGCAGAGAGTAGAACACACCTACACTCTAGCAACTGAGGAAGTCCCTCATTCAGGTTACCTGTGTGCAAGTTTATTTACAGTTCAGGTGTTTAGAGTATTGTTGGTGTTGCTGTTTGCACTCCTGGCTCTCTCCAGAAGAAATTTCAAAGAAGAAGAGAGAGCAGGAGGAGAAATTGTCACATAAAACGAGGACAGAATTAAAGGACAGCAGCAGCCTGGGATCCCAGCACTCTGGGAGGTAAAGGTGGGTGGACTGCTTGAGCTCAGGAGTTCAAGACCAGCCTGAGCAAGAACAAGGCTCCGTCTTTCTAAAAATAGAAAAACCAGCTGGGCATAGTGATTGGCACCTGTAGTCCTCCGGATGCAGGAGGATCAATTGAGCCCAAGAATCTGAGCTTGCCGTGAGCTGTGATGACACCACAGCATTCTACCCAGGGTGACAAAGTGAGAGATTGTCTCAAAAAATCTTACTAATTAAAATAACAAATAAAAGAACAGCAGCAAGGGAGTGGACTGAGGAAGCGGACGCCCAAGAGTGCAGATGGGATAGTCGAAGCCCTGATGTATTAGTTTCCTGATTAAATATGTGACTGTCATGACCTCATTAAAACCTTCAGGCTTCAGGACCCTGTAAAGCCAAGCTGCTTTTGGAATTGTTCTGGTCATGTTTTCTGCATATACATCGTGCTGCCTTTTGCTGGGAGCTGAGAGCTATCAGCTCCTCCTGAGGTGCCAGAGGAATCTGAATAGGTTTCTGTGGCTGAGCATGAAGCTGGGGAAAGTGATCACTCCCTGGAAGCCAGGAGCCCAGAGCTGGTGTGAAGAGGACGCCATCATCTTTTACTCACTGCATAGAGTGACACATGGGAGACGATGGACACTACTCACTGGGTCTACATTCATGGGACTACACAATGATTCCTAGCTCCAGGGACTCCCCAAAATCTTAACGGTCTCCTTACTCACTAGAAGAATCTATTCCAGACTTCTCTGGTCCTCTCTCAGTTATGAGTCAGTCTAAGGAATTTTAAGGTGGCTTCTAGAGCCTTTTAATTTAGTCTGCTGTGACCTCTGATTGCTCACTGGGGATAATCCATCGTAGAGACTCCATGAGGCTGAACCATGACAGCAGGGAGGCTTTGCCCTAACCTGTGCCTCAGTTTCTGTTCTTTTGGCCTGAGTTATGCAGCTTCACGAATGGGTCCAGATATGGTGGGGTTGGCTGTTGCTTCTACAGAGACCCCCAGATAACAAAAACACACAGAAATAGTCACAGCCATATTCAGAATGGTGCTGGGTATCAGGAAATGCTCGGAGCCTTGGAGTGAGGCAGTCATCCCCCAGGCACTGGGCTTAGCGAACCACTGTCCTACAAGTGGCACACATTGTCCTTCTTCTTTTTACTTTAATTTGCTTTTTTTTTTTTTTTAAAGTGAGATTAGGTCATCGCCTCTGCACTGCTTTCTTGAGAACTGACACATTTAGTGCGAATGAGGCTAATGACAAGAGACAATATTTTAATGTTAATTAGATATTCCATGTGCCTTAGTTCATCAGAGAACTATTGCTCTTTTATGTATCAGATGAAAGCAGAGCTCTTGCTTGGAGGAAAACAGAGTACACAGTCAGAAAAGAAAGTATTTTCGGTTTTGTAATTATTCTAATGATTGTTGCTTTTTAGAATAGCAGATTTCCAGAGAGCAGAGGAAGGCTAAGCAAAAACACAGCGGCAGGGCAGGGGCCCACAGCAGAGCGCCTCCAGTCCTCCTCTCTCTCTCAGAAAACATTGTAAAATGCTGCGATCTCCAATTAGAAGTGACCTCTTAGAGACTTGCTCAGCAGCTCGGGAGGGAAGGTCCCCAAAGCACGGAGAAAGTCCCTTGGTGTCCTGCATCTCCTGTGATGCACCGACACCTGGGTTGGAAGACATTGGCCCATAAGTGGTGAGTAACACTGTTTCAAGGTCATTTGAAAATGACTGGAAAATAATAACAAGAGTTGCATTTTCTCTGTGCACTCAAGTTTTCCATCTGTAAAATGAACATGTTGGGCTTATTCAGGGATTCTGAATAAAGGCTGCAGAAGTCCCCTTTTCCCTGTCCTCAGGGAGCAGAATGACAGGCTTAGGGTGGGATGCATTTTAAATTACATATGTCCAAATGAGTCCTTGTCATCGATGAGAATGTGTTTTATCTTTCTGGCAGGTTGAAGCAGAAAAAGGTTGAAAACCAGGGGACTGGGCGATCTCAATCGCCCTGCTCAACTTTTTAATTTGGGAATTAGCCAATCCCACTTGATAAGTGAATCAGTGAACAAGTAAGTGATGAACATGTATAAATGAAACATTTATTTACTTTCTACTTTCTTTATTTTTGCTTATGTTTTGCTGGTGAGAGCATAAATTGGTACAACCACTTTGGAAAGATTTTGTCCACATTTCCTATGACCTAGCAATTCTTTTCCTGTGTATATTCCCGATGCAAATTTGTGCACAGTGGTATCAAGAAATATAGCATGTATAAGAGAAAAATCATTGTGATAATTTTAGATTTACAGAAATGTTGCAAAGAGAATCCCCATATGCCCTTTGTCCAGTCATCCTTAATCTTTATATCTTGTGTAACTATGGTACATTAGTCAAAGCATCTGTGCGTTACTATTAACTAATTCCAAACGGTGTTTGGATTTTGCTAGTTTTACCATTAATATCCCTTTTCTCTTCCAGGATACAATCCAGGATGCTACTTTGTGTTCAGGAAAGATTTATTTTTATGTTTAAATTTCTATGCTACATATTGGTTTGATGGATTTATGAATCAAAGGGTATGTTGTGGCCCCCACTCTCCAAAAGATCTGGGAGGCAAAAACCATATGTGCAGAAATACTCATGCATCCTGTCCTTAGATCATAACAACAAATTTGAAGCAACATAAATGTTTGGCTGAAGACGGTTTGAATAAATTACAGAACATACATACAAAATTGCCCAGGCTACTCTTTGACTTGGTTACTATGGCTTTGTGGTAAGTTAGGAATTGGGGGGTGTTAATCCTCAGCTCTGTTCCTTTCCCCCAAGGTTGTTCTGTGTATTCTGAGTCTCTTGAATTTCTATATAAAATTTGTGATCACTCTGATCATAACTTTCTGCATTTTCTACAAAAAGGCAGCTGGATTTTAACATAAATTGCACTAAATCCGAAGACCAATTTGGGAAATACTGCCACTATTAAATCTTCCTATCATGTAATTTTGGTCCATTCATTTAGATCTTATTTATTTCTTTTCAATAAGGTTTTATAGCTTTTCACTATACTAAGTTTGGTACATCTTTGCTAAGTTTTTTAAAGTATTCTCTTGGTTGGGCACAATGGCTCATGCCTATAATCCTAGCACTCTGGGAGGATGAGGCAGGTGGCTGGGGTGACCTGAGGCGTTTGAGACCAGCCTGAGCAAGAGCGAGACCCCCTTTCAACTAAAAGTAAAAAAACTAGCTGGGCGTTGTGGCAGGCGCCTGTAGTCCCAGCTACTCGGGAGGCTGAGGCAGGAGGATCACCCAAGACAGGGAAAGCCAGGACAGACAGTGCTGGTGTGCAAGATGTGATGGTCTCCTGGGGACCTCCAGGAGGCTGTCTTATCTGGGACAAGCAAGCCAAGGTGCTTGTTCTCAAGTACCACTTGTCTTCTGCTGAGACAGGAAGGGCTGCCTTACTGGCATATTGGGTCTATCTCATGTGGGAGCCCGCAGTGTCCCTGGGGTAGGAGGGGGCCCATGTGCAGGGTCAGAGACTGGCCATAGAAAGCCCTGTGCATGTTTAGGAACTGTGAGTGTTGAGAGGATGTGTCGCCTGCTAAGGAAATGATCTATTTCAGTCTAGGAGTCCTCTCCAAGCCCCTTAACCAACTAGTTTTTAGTGAATTTAAAATACTGGCCAACCACAGTGGCTCACACCTGTAATCCTAGCACTCTGGGAGACCAAGGCAGGTGGATGGCTTGAGCTCAGGGGTTCAAAACCAACCTGAACAGAAGGAGACCTGTCTCTACTAAAAAACCAAAACAAAACAAATCAGAAAAACTAGCCAGGCGTTGTGGCAGGCACCTATAGTCTCAGCTAGTCCAGATGCTGAGGCAAAAGGATTGCCCAAGCCCAAGAGTTTGAGGTTGCTGTGAGCTATGATGATGACATGGCCCTCTACCCAGGGTGACAGAGTGAGACTCTGTCTCAAACAAACAAACAAAAAAAATTGTATAATGCAATTTCAACATTGTAGATTAGCATACTTTGCAACCAACTCTGTTCTCCAGGAAGAGAAGCTTCTCATCTGGTTCTAGCTTCTTTCTCCACCCTGGGATCAGGAACAAAATGGGAACTCCATACAATTCCATAGAATTGACCAAGGAAATGAAATGTGTACAGGTCACACCTCTTTCGTTGGCAAATATGAGTCTGGGGCCATGTTTAGGAATAAGAGGAGAAATTTTAATAGACCCACGCCCAAGCGCTGTGCCCTGTGGCTGGGTGGGAGGAAGGTGAGGAGGGGAGCCAGCCCTTCTAGCCTCTTTAGAGAGGAAACTGCCTTGTGGCTTCTTTGAAGAAGACACCTGGGGAACCACTCTTGAAATTCATCACAGCTCTTTTTTTTTTTCTTTCTTGAGACAGAGTTTCACTCTGGCATCCTGAGTAGAGTGCTGTGGCGTCATAGCTCACAGGAACCTCAAGCAGTTGGGCTCAAGTGATCCATCTGCCTCAGTGTTTCTGCTTTTAGTAGAGATGGGGTCTTGCTATTGCTCAGGCTGGTCTTAAACTTCTGAGCTCAAACAATCTACCCGCCTCGGCCTCCCAGAGTTCTGGTATTACAGGTACGAGCTACCACACCCCTGCAGGGCTCTTTATGGACAGAAACTTAACCAAGACACACCCAAAAGGAAAGGGAATCTGTCTTAGGCAGAATCACAAAGTCCCCAGGGTCCAGTCTCTTTCCAGTCCTTTCTCAGCTCTGCTCCCTCTGACGGCTTCACTCGCAGGCAATATTTTCTCCTCTGCTGCCCTTTGACCAGTCTAGAATTATATGCTGCAAAGCCATTAGCTCCAACCAAAAGAACATTTCTTCTAAAGAATTCAAACAAAAATCCGATGGTAAGTCATGCTGGCCTGGCCTAGGCCGTGCGCCCTTCCTCCAGCCAGGGCTCAATGGTCTGATTGCACAGGGCAAGGTTATGAGGACATTCCTGGGGCCACACCCAACCCCAAGAATAGAAAAGTCTTCTCCAAAGGAACACTGGAGTGCAGCCCTCAGGTGCAGGGGAGACACTGGCAAGCAGGAAGGACTGAGGTCATTGTCACAGTCAAAGCTAGTGATGTGTTTGCCTGTAGACAACCTCTTCTACCTTTAAAACTCATTTAATGTACTTCTTCATTTATAACTCTACAGAAACACACACTCAAACCTGTTATGAATCACATGATAAGTATGTATTTAAATGCCAGCAATGTGCAGAAAACAACTCCTGGTTTCCTTCTAGATGCCCAGTAGTGACCCAGATGGCCCCAGGCTGTCTTACCTCCCACAGAGGACCCACTCTCAAACCCAATCTCCCACAGCCAGAGGCCCTAAGGTCCTCCACGGCAGGTGGCGTATACTAGCAATCACCCTCAACCGTAGAAAATGAAGATCAAAAGATTATTCACAAGAGGTTGATAGAGTTACAATCAGAGTAAACTGTTAACACAGCTCTCAATAATTGCAAAGAATGCAACAAAAATATTAGAAATGTAGAAAACTTAAAAACAATTGATATGTTTGTTTAGTAAACATACATAGAGAACTCTACTAGCACTAATTATAGAAAATATGTTATTTTCAACACAAATGAAACAATAAGCAAAATGATCATATTCCAGTTTGGGAAGTTTGTCTCCAAAGACACCAAGAGTTTTATTATCACAAAGGAAACACTCTTGACTACAAAGCAATCAGTTTAAAACATCAGTGACAAAAATCATTTTTAAATTAAAAAATTTTCTTCCATAATTTTGGAAGAAAAATGCATGTTTCTAGATAACTCATGTGTCAGAAAAAGTAATAATGAACAATTGAAGATAGTTAAAATTGAATAAAAATGAAAATGCCACATATCCAGGCAGTTTTTAGGACAAAATATGTATTCTTAAACATTTGTATTAGAGGAAGAAGTCTAAATTATTATGGCTTAATACTAAAAAAAGATAAAAAATGAACAGCAGAATAAATCAAAGAATGCAGAAATAAAAGACTCACAAAATAGAAAACAAAGGAAAAAAACAGAGAAACCAAACCTTATCCTTTTTATTGAAAAGACAGTAAAAATAACCCTCTGGCAAACTTGAGCAAGGCAAAAACAGATCAGGCACAAATAATTTTAGGACTGAAGAAAAAGACGTTAACTATACATTTTGCAAAGACGTAAACAAGAGAGAGTACTTGGAAATTTTACAGCTTTAAATTTGAAAACTTGGACAAAACAGAACATTTTCTAGAAAAAAAAAAACCCGAAAACTCAAGATTGGGGGAAAATCTTTACTATACATATGTACGTAGGTATATTTCAAAGGACTTTCGTATGTTAATAGAATATAAAAAGAATTCTTACAACCGATGCTATTATTAGTTACATTGATAATGTTATTATGAATTATAATTATAATGACTTGTAATATTATTATCATTAATCTTATTATTAAATAAGACAACCTAAGTGTAAAAGAAGAAAATGGGCAAAACATCTGAACAGACACTTCACATGGGCAGATGCACTTGCCAATACTTTCATGGAAAAGTCCTCGATATTAGTAATTTATTGATGAAATGCAAATTAATAAAACAATAAAATAACTTTTCATCCCAACCCAGAGTAGAGTGGCTAAAATTGAAATTCCAAAACACCAGATATTGGGGGTGTTGGTGAGGGTATGGAGCAACCGAACTCTTACACAAAATGATAAAAAACCTGTAAAATAATAAAGTTCTTGAGAAAACTCTTTGACAATTTCTTACAAAGTGAATCACGTACTTATCACAAGATTAAGCAATTCTACTCTGAGTTATTTACCCGAAGAGTCTGATACCAGTGTTCATAGTGGATGTCTTTATAATAGACTGAAACTGGAAACAACCTCAATATCCGTCTGGGGGTGGGGCAGTAAAAATAATGGTAAGTTGTTTTATATAAAGCAGAAATAAAAGGAGCAAGCAGCTGGTACACCAGCAATGTGGATAAATCTCCACAAAATTTCTTTGAGTAAAAAAATGCCAGACATAAAATAATGTGTTAATATATGATCCCGTTTAAATAATGTTCTAGAAAAGATAAAGCAAATGTGTGATTAAATGATTCGTGCTGGCCTTTGCCTGGGGACAGACTCAGGGACACCGTCTAGAAGGGTCCGTGAAGAATTTTCCTAGAGAGATGGAAATAGTTGAGATCTTTATGCAGATGTAGGTTAGGTGGGTATATATGCATTTTGTCAAAATTCATTAAAACACACAGTGATCACTGAACTTTGCAATATATAAATTATATCATAACAAAAATTCCTTAAGAACCAGTAAGATAAGGAAGAGAATCAGTGTTTAGAGATCCACACACCAACCTACCCACAATGTTCACACATTCTGCTCGCAAACAAACAGTTCTAGATGGTTGATCTTGCTGGTTCCAGAAGATGAGGACCATCTCTTCACGCTGATATCGAGGGAGACCACCAGTCACAGAACGAGGCTGGAGGTGAGCAGGAACACAGTGGAGGTTTCCAGAGGCACGTGGTGTGACAGGCATATTGAAAGAGTGGCTTTCCCCCAAAGGCACGTCTTTCTTGCTAATTTTGTTCAGGTACAAGGCAACTGTGATATCCAGGCCAAGATGAGCACCACCTCGATCCCAGGAGACCAGTCTTCATTAGTCTAAGCAGTGGAAAGGTCTCTCTTTGCCATGACTGATTTTAAAGACAGACCAAAAGGCTAGTGATGGGATGTGAATGGAGCCCCACAGCAGGAAGCGGGGAGTGGGGAGGAGGCTCAGAAGTGTTTCCTACACTTTAAAAAGGCAAAGAGGGAAACTCCATCTTCTGGCTTCGGTCTGTGCCAGAGGGATTCTGCATCACCCCACAGAGGTCTTCAACCGTGGAGGGCCAGCCCAGGAGGGGGTGCCAGGGAAGCTATGCTCTTGGTGATGCCACGAACCACCAACATTAACCAAACACAGACATTCCCGACTTCTGGACTTTTCTGTAAGATCATCAGCGCTCTCTTCTTCACACACGTGGATCTGCTACTCTGTTGCTTGCTGTGCTCAGCATCCTCGTGGCAAGGAACTGAGTGTTTACAGGAAAAGCAACAGGCAGCCATGGCGGGGGCGGGGGTGGGGGTGGTGGATTTTAAATGGGGAATGCTCCCATCATGGTTAAGTGAGCACTCTGCCTGCGGTGTGAGGAGTGGTCGGGGAGAAAAGCTGAGAGGGGGCGATGGAAATACCTCTCGGGAGAGACGAAAGATCACGGTGTCTCAGGGCTGACGGAGAGTGGTGAGTCAAAGCACATAGAACGTATGGAGGAGAAAAACTCCATATGTTGCCTCCTCCGGAAAGCCTTCTCTGGTTTTTTTTCATTTACCTCCCAGCGTTGAACTCGCCTTCAGTTTTACAATTTTATTTATTTATTTATTTAGAGACAGAGTGTCACTCATCATAGCTCACAGCAACCTCAAACTCTTGGGCTTACGTGATCCTCAGCCTCCTGAGCATCTGGGAAGTACAGGCGCCCGCCATAACCCTGATATTTTTTACATTTTTAGTAGAGGTGGAGTCTTGCTCTTGCTCAGGCTGGTCTTGAACTCCTGAACTCAAGCAATCCTCCTGCCTCGGCCTACCAGAGTGCTGGGATCACGGGTGTGAGCCACCATGCCCAGGCTACTCTCTTCCTTTAGAGCCTCAGATGACCGTTGTGTGGACTTCTCGTGGGGATGTGGGTCTTTCTCCCTCCCCGTGAGCTGTGAGCTCTGGGAAGACTGAGATGTGGCCTCACTCGTCTCTCTCTCCCTCCCTTGAGTTCCTCACCCTGTGTGGACAGTGAACTGCCTGGCTTGCCCTCCTTGGTCCTGCGTCTGCCTCTCCCTGGTTGATGGGCAAGCTTCACCTTCAGTTCTCACCCGTCCTCCACCGTCATCCACCTGACCTCACTCACAGGGAACCTGACATTGGGAGCGATGGAACTAGCCAACCGATAGTGGGAGGGGCAGAGAGAGACACCCCCCCAGCTCTCCAAGTGTGGCTGGGTCCAAGTGGGGAGACAGCCCTGCCTCTGCCAGCTGGGAAACATCACCCTCCCGCTGCCGGCCTCAGTTTCCCTCTCTGCAACGCAGGTGCAGGTGGGGGAGAGCTGATTTTTCAGGACTGACCCTACAGCGGAGGTGCAGTCCACCTTTTGCAAAACAGGCTCTCAATCCCTCCTTGGAGTAGAAGGCTGTAAAGGAGTGCCCAGAGTGAGGAGCCCGCAGAGAAGGATACCAGAATCAGGCTTTGTGTAGTAAATTTTTTCTTTCCCTACAAATTCACACTTTGCGTTTTCAGTGAGAAATAGAGAGCAGTGCTGCTGCCTTTTGAGGGCTGTTTATTTCAAGGTGGCAGGTGGATGATCGAGCTGGGGGATGCTATGCCCAGACAATACCCAGTGCTGGTGGCCAGGCTGCCGACGTAGCCACAGCCCCAGCCCTCGGCCGTCCCTCGGGTCCTGCTGCACCCGGGAAGCCTGGGTGGACAGATTCTTTGCAGGTTGCCTGACTCTAAGACATACCAGAAGGACATAAATAGTCAGCCACCAATTCTTTAGCTTGACTATAAAAAGCATGCATATGCTCTGTGCAGGTTTTCCTAAGGTAAGGGACAGAGCTGGGCAAAGCTGAGCTTCTGGAACTGCCCATATGGGGAGGCGGTCTTTCACCGACGATTCTGCAGGCAGAAATTGCCCATCTGCAGTGTTTGCAGGTGTTTTGAATGATTATATTATTAGCTCTGTCTGTTCAACTTTGCTTTTTTATGGTGGCTTTAGTATTGCAGTAAAAAAAAAAAAGAGAGAGAATAAGAAGAAGAAAGAAAAAAAAAAAAAGAAATAAAGGCAGCCATCTGGTTCCCGATTTGTGATCGTATTCTCTGTCAGGAAGGAGGGAAGATGTGGCCGCTGTTCTCTGGAGGGCGGAGCGAGTACAGGGCAGACCCAAGTCTGCCCTTTCTGAGAGAGTGGGATTTGGGGGTAAGCAAAATCTTTCATTTCACCAGAGCAAGCTGGCTTAGCTCCTCTCTGCTCCTCCCCCGTCCCCTCTTGATGCTTGGCAGCTGCTTGGAAGCTCACCTGGGTACCAGAATTGATGATCATATGTGTCCCCCAGAGCCGCAGTCTGGCCTGAAAAACTGGCTGTGTGTACGAGCACGGCCCCGGGGAGCCAGGCCCGGGCCGTCCACCCCATGTGTGGCTTTGGGCCTTAATTTGATCTGAGCTGTGACCTGTGAAACTTTGCAGGGCATCCCGGCTGCAGGTAGCGAGACCAAGATTTATTCGATTATCTGTGCATGGGTAATTCATCAGGGAAATGCTCTCCGTGTCCGATGGCGCAGAAGCGGGGTTATTTAGGGTTGTGCAGTGCGGCAGCCAGGGCTGGGAGGGTGCCAGGAGCCACCAAGCCAGCAAGGTCACGACGCCTCCACACCACAGGAGATGCCCGGCCAGTCCCGAATCACACTTGAGCCAGAGGATGTCTGTTATCTGCCTTTTCACTGGTTGGGGCAAAGAGAAGAGAATTAAGTGGGGTTATTTTCCCCTAGAAGGGCAGAGACAATGCTTTAATGTAATCTGCAGAGGCCAACAGGGAGGGGTTTGGCCCTCAATGTTCCCTTCTCTCCAGGTACCCCAGGGACGGACAAACCAATTCGGTAGAAACTATTCCATAGATAATATGTATCATTGCTTGCATAAACACTGTTCCTCTTGTGAGCTGTCTTCTGGGACATGGGATCCTGAGGACACAAGACTCAGTTGTGAGTTCCTCAGGAGGGCAGCATGGGCCACAGATCTCGTAGGGCCCCAGGAGGAGGCGGCGGCTATTTGCTGCCTTGGATTGCGAGGATCACAGCCCCACCCAAGCAAGCACAGCAGAAAGGCTCCCTGGGTGTTCTGTTGGGACAGGGTCTGAATTCAGATCTTTGGAATTTTCCATTCCCATTGCACTTCATTTCAAGAAGCAAAACAGGCCATGTGTATTTCCTTTTACAGGGTGAACAAGCAGGGCACAGCGAGAGAGGGATAAAGCGTCTTGATTTTATGAAAGCCCCGGGCACTGGGGGACTGTGTCCACAGGATTCCCGACGGGAGGAGGTATCCTTGGAAAGCAGGAGGGAAGACACTGTCCTTCAGCCTGGAGAGACATAGATCAGGGGGCCTTAGGGAGGTCAGCACCCCCCTTTCCCCTCAGTAGGACTTTGGAGGGATGGTTTCACGGTGGACACAGCGTGGACACATCCTGGTCTTGCTGTCCGGGGCCATGGGAGCAGCAGAAGTTCCAGACATCAAATCCAGGCCTGCATGAGCCCCGGGCATCCTGGGGCTCCCACTGCACTAGCAGATCAACTTTGCTGGACTAAGGGGGAGTGGGTTAAGCAAGGACCTGCTCAAATGGCTGCAATGGTGGCTTCTTATCGGATGAAGTGATTGTAAATTAAGGGTCATGTCATTGATTAGATTGATGGGGAGAAATGTGATGTTTTGGGCACTATTGAGTTTGAAGTATCAAATTTCCATCTGTATAGGCGCTTTTGAGTTGTCCAGAGATAGTGTAGAAAAGCACAAGATTAGGAACCACAGGAGCCTGGAGCTGGGCCTTGGCAGGAGGAGCCTGGGTTTGGGCCCCGTGATCCCTGCCAGTTATGGGCGGGCTGCTCGGCTGACCATACAGGAGTGCTATTATCAGAAGCCCAAATGCCAAATCTGACAATTTCAGATTCCAAATTGAGAGCTGAGTCTGCATCTTTGGGATTCAAATTGATGGAATTCAGATTTTGTCTGCTCTGTTTATTAGCTGTAAAACCAATCTCCCTCCCTCCCTCCTCCCTCCCTTCCTTCCTTCCTCCTTCCCTCCCTTCCTTCCTCCCTCCCTCCCTTCCTTCCTCCTTCCCTCCCTTCCTTCCTCCTCCCTCCTTTCCTTCCTCCCTCCCTCCCTCCCTCCCTCCTTCCCTCCTTCTCTCCCTCCCTTCCTTCCTCCTTCTCTCCCTCCCTCCCCCCTCCCTCCCTTCCTCTTTCTCTCCCTCCCACCCTCCCTCCCTTCCTTCCTCCTTCCCTCCCTCCCGTCCTTCCTTCCTCCTTT
>CAUYQV010119995.1:0-11845 GCA_963574575.1 Galagoides demidoff | reverse complement strand
TAGAGTGCTATGGCATCACAGCTCGTAGCAACCTCCAACCCCTGGGCTCAAGCGAGTCTCCTGCCTCAGCCTCCCAAGTAGCTGGGACCACAGGTGCCCACCACAACGCCTGGCCATTTTTTGGTTGCAGCCATCATTGTTTGGCATATCCAGGCTGGATTTGAACCTGCCACCTTAGGTGTATGTGGCTGGTGCCTTAGCCACTTGAGCCACAGGCGCCGAGCCATGGTCTGTCCTTTCAACCTAATTATTTATCTTGTGGGAATGAGAATAATAACAGTGCCAATGGTTTTGTTTGTTTGTTTTAATTTCAGAAAATGACCAAAGATCATTTGGTTGAAGAGAAAACCTCTCTCCAAAAAAGTCTTCTTTATTATGAAAGTCAACATGGAAGGCCGGTAATGTCTTTCTTACTGAAAAGATATTATTTTCTAATATAAAAGAATATTAATCATTTTTTGTGGCCCACATTCTTTAGAGCTGTTTTGTAAAGCATTGTTTTCTACAGTTGGGGGATTGCTTACTTAGTTAATATAAAATTTTAAACTGGGGGTGGAAGTTGTTGTTTAATGTTTTGTACACTTTAGATTTCTTACAACTAGGCAATTTCCTTTTTTCTCACTGCAGGTGACCAGAGAGGAAAGACACATTGTTAAACCTCTCTATGATAGATATAGGCTTGTAAAGCAGATGCTGACGAGAGCTAGCATCACTCCTATCCTTGTAAGTAAAACAAGCGTGTACTCTTCAGTTAAAGAGTACCAAGATGTACTCTTCAAATTAAAAAATTACTTTTGGTGGTATATTGGAGAAATACACAGCCAAAGTAAGTTAATCTAATCATAAAGTTAGAAAAGTCAATTAAAATAATGCTTTATTCATCTTTGTGTATATTTTTAGAGGAAAATGAAAACTAATATTTAAGTGCAGATTAAGTGTTATGCCCAAATTAGCAGGTAGTTTGACTCTCAATAAATTTGTTGTATTGTCCATTATAATTAGCCCATTCTACATTTTTCCTAGGAATTAATTCAATGGAGCTTATGGGTTACTGTGGCTTTTAGGTTATTTTTATGTATAGTCACTTAATGGAGGCTTTCTTCAGTTATTGACTGCCTAATTAACTACCTATTAACTAATCAGCACATTTTGTTTATCCCTTATATAAACTGATTCTTTTTTAGTTGACCTTTTTTTCTTTTTTTTTTTTAGTTTGCCTTCTCAACACTATTTTATTTAGATATAATCAGTTTTCTTTAAGCAATGAATTTTGTATATTATAAATTCTCACTTAAGATAGTTCATTTATTTCTTAATTGCCTGGTATTTTTTGTCACATTTCATAATTTCTTCATAGTGTAGGTTTTTTTTGTTTTTGAGACAGAGTTTTACTCTGTCACCCTCAGTAGAGTGCTGTGGCGTAACAGCTCATAGCAACCTCCAACTCATGGGCTTAGGCGATTCTTCTACTTCAGCCTCCCGAGTAGCTGGGACCACAGGCACCCATCATAACGCCCAGTTATTTTTTGTTTCAGTTTGGCCGGGGCCGGGTTTGAACCTACCACCCTTGATATATGGGGCTGGCACCCTACCCACTGAGCCATAGGTATTGCCCCAATAGTGTAGTTTTTTGACGTTATTTATAAAAAAGCATTTTAGAACTCCATAGGTTTGTTTTTTAAAACTGAGCCTATAGGAAGCATTTCTGGTTTTTTGGGTTTTGGTTTTTTTTTTTTTTTTTTTTTTTTTTTTTGAGACAGAGTCTCACTATGTCATCCTTAGTAGAGTGCTACGGCAACATAGCAAATTCAAACTCTTGGGCTTATGCAATTCTCTTGCCTCAGCCTGATGAGTAGTTGTGACTACAGGCGCCTGCCACAATGCCAGGCTATTTTGTTGTTGTCATTTTGTTTAGCAGGCCTGGGTTGGGTTCAAACCCACCAGTCCCAGTGCATGTAGCTAGCACCCCAACCACTGAGCTACAGACGCTGAGGCAGCATTTCTGTTATTTATAGATCCTTAAATACGACTATTATAAAGAGCAATTTGGAGTCTCAAAGTTAAGTCAAAGCCATTTGACAAGAAATAAATTTTTCAACAAATGATGCTAGGACAACTGGGTGTCTGTATATAAAAGAATGAAGTTGGGTCCTTAACTTATACCGTATTTAAAAAGTGACTGAAAATGGGTTATAGACTTAATTGTAAGAACTAGAACTATGAAAAACATAAGAGTAAATCATGACTTTGGCTTAGAGAATTTTTTTTTTTTAGATATGACACCCCAAAACACAACAACAACAAAAAACTGGACATTATAAAAATTGAAAACTGTGCATCAAAGGACTCTCTTAAAGGAAAATGAAAGCAACCCACAGAATGGGGAAAATGTTTGAAAATCATATATATACCCTGATAAGGGTTTATATCCAAAAATATAAAGAATGCTTACAACTCAAAAATAAAGAGATCTATTAAAAAAACAAGCAAAGAATTTGAATAGACATTTCTCCAGAGAGGATAATATAAATGACTTATAAGGATGTGATAAGATGTTTGATGTCATTAGTCATTAAGGAAATGCAAGTAAAAACCACATTGAGATACTATTTCATACCCACTAGTATGGCTATAATCAAAAAGATAAGAGTGTTGGTAGAGATGCTGGTGGGAATGTAAACTGGTGCAGCTGCTATTTGATAGTTCCTCAAAAGGTTAAATGTAGAAATGGTGGTTACTCTGTGAATCACCATTTCCCCTCGTAGGTAAGTTCCCAAGAGAATTGGAAGTATATGCCCATAAAAACTTGTATACCAGTGTTCATGGCATTATTTTTTATAACAGCTAGAAAGTAGCAACAACCCCTTTATGGATAAGTAAAATTGGTATGTTCATACACTGAAATACTATTCAGCCATAAAAGGTATGAAATACCAATACATGTATATGCTACAACATGAGTGAACTTAAAAATGTGCTAAATGAATACACATTTAATGCAATCTCTATTAAAGCACCACTGTCATACTTTAAAGATTTGGAAAAAATAGTACTTCTGATTCTTCTAATAGTACTTGCCTTAAGTACTATCAAAAAACCTCAAATAGCCAAGACATTAGTTAGAAACAAAGCAGGAGGAATCATGCTACCAGACTTTAGGCTATACTATAAATCTGTAGTGATCAAAACAGCATGGTACTGGCACAAAAACAGAGAGGGAGATGTACGAAACAGAATAGAGAACCAAGAGATGAACCCTGCTACTTATCGTCATTTGATCTTTGATAAGTCAATCAAAAACATTCAGTGGGGAAAAGACTCCCTATTTAACAAATGGTGCTGGGTGAACTGTCTGGTGACCTGTAGAAGACTGAAACTGGATCCATGCCTTTCACCATTAACAAAGATAGATTCTCAGTGGATAAAAGATTTAAACTTAAGACTTGTCATTTGTTTTTCAAACAAACCCTGAAAGATGTTATCTTGGATTTCATTATGCTAAAATCATCTGCTGTTTTTTATATTAAATGATTAAATGAATTATCTTTAAATAATAACTAGTGTTGACGTTTACACAAATCTTTAAGTTTAGAGAGAATGGCTGAATTCCTATAATAAATAATGTCTATAAAAGTTTTCACCTGTAAGGAAATTCAAAGATGCACTATACATTTAATTAATAATGCCACTAGCTGAGTTGGCCTTAAAGTCAACCTTGTTTTGCCTAAATCTTAGACAGGTCATTTCCCAACTCTAAGCTCTGGCCTCCTTTTTTTTTCTGAAATGTTACCTTTAAAAAATTTGAAATTTTAAATTCTCTCTCTGCCCCTTTGAGATATAAATCTTTTAAAAAGCTTCTTGACAGTTTTACAGCTTAGAAATGTCTTTCTTACGGACCTGAGAGCCACCCCTTTGACATGTTATCATCAGAGATAACAGCAGCACAATCACCCAGTTTCTGTCAGAGGTTAGGAGTCTTACTGCAAGTCCTAAAACTACCTTCCTTCTATCATAAAGATATAAGAATTCACATTTTCCTTTGGCTAAAGCTAATTAGAAAATACTTGTGGGCTGTTATTTCCCCAAATATTCTCTAGCACTTTTCCACTAGCTCACCCCAGCCCTTAAAAATAACCTACCCTCTCTGCTTCAGCAAATTTGGGTTTAAACTTATATATACCAACAAAGTTCAAGCTGAAAAAACAGTGAAGGACTGTTTCTGTTTCTAGTTTCTAGTTCTGCCCTTCATCCCCTATTGAAGTAGCAATAATGTCTTCCACACCTGTTTAACTTTTTCTGGTGCAATTTTCACTTGAACTTCACATTTATAGATGAGATTTACATGGGTTAGAGAGAAGTTATCTATGTAAGTAAAATGCAAAACCAAGAGTACCCCAATGCTCTCATTTGTCACAAAGATAAACAATTTTAGGTCAAAACATAAATTTGACAATGTCAAGTTTATAAACTATTGTCTGAGATAAATGTTTCTGACAAAAGTAAATTGTATTTATTCAAAAGGTTACATACACAGGGGTGAAAGATGTAGAAGCTACCTATACTTGTATATATGAAAGCCATTAATCTTGTGATTATCAGAAATCTAGAAACTTAAAATAAAATATAGCACTTGAATTTTTAAAAGGATGCCCAAATATTTGGAATTGCCAATTTCACAAAAAGGACTTATACTAGGGAGCTAAGTAGCCAAGTTTGTTCAACAATAAATCTCTACAATACCTATAATACAATGACACACCCTCTTCTTTTTTCACTCTGGCAAGTACAAGAATAAAGAATAGAAAGAAATCAAGCTGTTTGTTGTAAGAAAATGCAAATGAGAAAAAGATCAAGAGACTGAATACAATCGGCAACAAAGAATCATGTGAAGTAAAAAATGAGTAAAATCAATCTAAATGTCTAATACAAAGATTAAAATTAACATTACCAACATTGAAAAAAATATTTAAATTAATACAATTTAAATATTGGGATGAATTCAAACATAGGCTAGATGTATGCACAGAAAATCTGCCTATTCTCATAGTTTAGACATAGTAATAACTAATTTTAGGTACATAATATGAAATTTCTGAAGAAAACAAACCAAGATATTAAAATAGAATCTAAGTTTTCATAAAGCTGGAAGATAGTAGAAAATTAGGTATATCCCTTGTCCTGGAAGAAAGAACAATAATAAATTTGGAGTGTGGGCATAGGAGATATATGAAAGTATAGAACACTGTCAAAGAAGCTTTCTATTTGATAGAAATAATCTTTTTCTAAAAATTATAAGTAAAATATTAATATTTACTAAAAATCATCTAATAGTCTCAAATGATGAAAGTATTTTATATATATAAATGGCTTTAAAACTCAGAAATGCCAGAAAATAACTTGGAGAAAAGAATACACTGTCACCAGAATCAATTTTACATTTAGAAACATTATTTGACCTTAAGAAATTCCCAACCAAGAGTTAATAACCATGAATCAAAATTATCTCTAATAAAATGCTATTACTATTTCAATTACATTTACAATAAAAGTTTTGACTGTCAAGAAAAAGGAATAAGAACCATGAAACAAAAGCATACCTAAATATCAACTTTCTGTGATTTATACAGCACAGCAGAGATTAGCTGAAGAAAATAAAATTCAATTATATAGTTAATTCAGTTTAGTGTTTATTTATCAAACTAATTATATGAAACAAAAGAATACATACTCTAAAATAATTCTTAAGTCATAAAACTCTTTATTCAGCAAGTGTTAGATTAGATCTAGATCTCTGTATATAAAATCCATTACTTCATCACATTATTGTATGGAGAATTTACAACCCAGAAATTGAAAAATATATTTCTAATGAATTCTAGACACCAATAGTGTGCTCTGAAAGACTTATTAATAACACTTACAACAAATACATGAAATCAAAAATAGCCTTACAAACATTGTCATTAAAGTATTGATTATATAGTCTTCACAACATGATTTAAATTCAATGCTAGTTCTGCACCAGAAAAAAACCAAATTCTTCACTTGCTTTTTTTGTCTTGTGTAATAATATATGCCATAATTCTCAATATTTAGTATCTTATTTATGTTTTTTCTTACTGACTCATCAGCTGAATGAGTCAGTAAGGAACATCTGGACCATTGTTGTTTTCCCTGAGAACAGTGATAGTTTTAGCATTTAATAGTACTACTGTTGTAGTACTCCTATGCATGTATTCAATAGATGTTCTATCTATTAAAGAGTCAGTATAACACTCAGGCTAAAGCAGGAAGACTCTAAATTAGAAATCTGTAAATCTTCACTGTAGGAAACCAAGGAAATTATAATTGTTTCTTAGGAATGTTTTCCAAGAATAAATTTCAGTGTTTAAGAAAGAAGAAAAAATATTCAATGATTTTTTTTAGTTATATTTGCATTGTCATCCAGCTTCAGTGAAGGCTAATACTGATGTAATTGAAGTCAATATATTATATCATAATTGATTAGTACTTTTATTCCATTACTAAAACTTTAGTCTCACTATTAATAATTTTTGTAAAGTGCTGACACACATAACAAACAGCATAATTACAATGCTTGTGATATTATTTTACCAAGTTATAATTTTCTTTTAAGTTTATATATTATGACCTTGTTGATTATAAGTGGAAAAAAACCCTGCATTTTGTTGTCTTAAAGTTTAAGCTTCTAAAACTAAGAAGTTATATTTTTGTTTATTACATATGTATGTATATGTAGATATAAAATTTGAAAGCAAAAAAGTATCAGTTATTTTTCTGTGCTTTATTTAAAATATATAGCTGAATTCACCCAATTTTAGTTGAAAAGTATAGAAGTCATGATGGCCAAACCATACAATGAAAGAATCTTCCTCTATAAATCTTGAAAGATCCTCTGTACTCTTTCTTAAAACCTTCTACTGAGAGAAAGTTCAAACCCCTGCAATAAATTCTTATTTCTTTTTGGACACTTACAGTGATTAAGAAGCTGTTCTCTATATCAAGCCAAAAAAAGTATATTTTCCTATCTAACATTAGCCAGCCTCTTTCTAGACCAATGCTTTAACTATTTGAAGACATATATGATTTCTTTTTCATTCTACTTTTTCCCTTCTGTAATTGGGAAAATTTGGATTTTAAAAATTAACATACGATTTTGCATTCATCATTAAAGAGGCATATTTCAAACTGTCAACAGTGATCACCCTAACTAAGTCACTGAACAGAGACAGATCTAAGTCAAAAGAAGTCACTTAAGGGCATATTTAGTAAATAAGACACAGACACCAATTAGTCCATAAAATAAAGTTTATACACATGGTCAAAAGCCACTCAGCTATACCACTGACTATAAAGCAGGGCCATGACTGAAAAGATTATAGACATCAATATCAATTTGGGTATCCCTATGTGAAAGGTATAAACACTCAGTCACAAATATTTCAGCATTTTCATCATGTTTGAAAATTAAGCACTAATTCCCATCTGCTGGTCTTTGTATTCTTATATTCATTGAAGGGAGGCTTTTATCTAAAAGAGTCAACTCCATATTCTCTCTTTTTCTCTCTAAGTGCTATGGATCTGACTCTCAGGGAGGGAATGTGAATCAGAAAGGAACATCTAGACCATTGTATTTTCCCTGAGTACAGTAATAGTTTTAGCATTGGATGTGTGAATCAAGTACAGAGAAAAATCTGAGAACATTTATTAATGTTGTATAGAGATATTTATGCTTTCCTCTCCTAGATTTTAAACAGAAAAGATGAACAATTAGGGCAACTGTCAGCCTTCCTACGAAACATAAGTTCTAACTTGAGAAAAGAGAGAAGTTATCTCAATATACTGCAGGAAGGAAGAACAAGAATGCAACCAAACCTGAAATTATTTTAAATATAATATCTGTCTTTCTGGTTGATTTACAGGTCAATCTGTTCCCCCATCCATCTACCCATTCATTTTCTCAAGTATCTATCTATCCTCCTTCGACAGAATTACCTATATTCCTCATCCCTCTCTCTCCCTTCTAAAAAGAGGGTATATAAATTTATAGAACCCATTGAGAGACTGAGTAATCATTGTATGATTCTTCTCACATGTAGGATAAATAAACTTCTTTTTCTTGTGAAGGAAGGAAGGAGAGAATGGAGGAAGAAGGAAGGAAAGAATGAAATGAAACTAAGTCAACTTGAAAGAAAGGATAGTGTACTGTGCTAAATAATATACTATGCATATAGATGCCTATGACTAGTTCCCAGAATCTGTGAATATTTATATCAAGAGAGTCTGTGTGAAGGGATGTTAGTCAAATGACCAAGTAGGAAGTTTTCTTCCCTAGCAGAAACACTGAGTTCACAAAAATATACAGAAAAGACTACCTCTGTGAGAACTTTAGAAGTCAGTGGAGAAGCTCAAGAGTACAGGCCATTATAAAACCAAGAAGAAATTTCAGAAAACAGGATAAAGAAATTCCTGATGTTTGGCATGCTCATTCTATACCATCCTTCCCTGTGGGTAACATAGTACAGAGCAACTGGAAAGAATCCCCATATACAAGGGCACATTTCTTGAGATGGAAACAAATTAGTGGACTATCTGTCCAATATTCTGGTTTGTCCTAGAGCTGGCTGAAGAAACAATTTCTTCCTTGCTTGATTCAGAGCTTGATTCATACGGAACCAGCACCTGTGTTTGGAAGCAGCTGAAAATAGAGATGAGTAATACATTAGCTCTGTAGTTTTCCAGGCAGAAGCCAGAGAAAGCAAGAGGTCATAAAAGATTTTAGCATGCTAGGACCTTCAACCAAGCTAATATTGAAGTTCTTTCTCTGCTTAATGCCAGTACACAAAAACTAGAAGAGATTACTGTTTTTTTTAATGTCCACATCCCAGAAAAAAGTTATAAAGCATAAAAATAGGGAAACATGGCCCAATCAAAGGAACAGAAGCCAAATGTAAAGAAATAAGTAGAGAAGAAAAAGAGCAGAGAGGGTATTTGAAGATAATAGCCCAAATCTGAGGGGAAAAAAATGTACATACAGATTCAAGAAACTTAAAGAATGCCAACTAAGATAAATCCAAAGAAAAATACCCAGAGACACATAATAAATTATCTAAAGTCAAAGTAAAAGAAAGAATCTTGAAAGTAGCAAGAGAAAAGCGATTTGTCACAGACAAGGGAGATTCCATAAGATTACCACTAGTTTGTACAGCAGAAACTTTGGAGTGCAAAAGGGAAAGGGATGATATATTTAGGATATTGGGGGGAAAATACAGCCAACCAAGAATATTGCATCCAGCAAAACTACTCTTAAAAAATGAAGGTGCAATTAATATCTTTCCAGATAAACAATTCTCATGGAGTTCATTATCACTAGACCTGCTCAACAACAAATGTTAAAGGGAGTCCAAATAGACATATAAAGACCACATTCAAAATAAAACCACATGAAAATATAAGGTTCTCTAGTAAAGGTCAAAACATAGAAAATGAGAGACAAAAATTTGGATACATAGAATTTAAATTAAAAAATATTATTTAAAAACTATATTTCTGGTAATGTTTGTGCAATATAAAAAGATGTAATTTGTGACACTGAATACATAAACTGAGGGCTTGAAGCTATAAAGGAGTAGAGTTTTTGGATATAATTGTGCTTAAGTTGTTATCAGTTTAAAATAGACTTTATAACTTTAAGATGTTTTATGTAATTGCAATAGTAACAAAGAAAATATGTATAAATATATACAAAAGGAAAGGAGAAGGGAATCAAATCAAACCACAACACAAAAGAAGGTAATAAGATAGAAAAGAAAAGAGAAAAAGCTATGACATACTGAAAACAATTAGAAATGCCAATAGTAACTTCTTCCCATTCAGTAATTAATTTAAATCTAAATGGAATAATCTCCCCTAATGAAAAGACATAGGTTGGCTAAATGGATAAAAAAATAAAACCAGGATCCAACTATATGATATCGGTAAGAGACTCATTATAGATCTAAGGAAACAACTAGACTGAAACTGAAAAGATGAAAAAAGATGTTCTGTGCAATTGTAACCAAAAGAGAGTCCTGAGTAGCAATACTAATAGTCAATAAAAATACACTTTAAATTAAAAAGGATTCCAAAAGACAAAAATATTACATAAAGAGAAAATTATCAATTTGCCAGAAAGATATAACAAATATAAAAATTTATGTACCAAATCCCAGACCTTTTAAATATGTGAAACATATTTTGACTGAACTGAAAAAGAAATAGTGACATAATAATAGTAGAGGATGTCAATATTCCACTTTCAATAAGGAAAAGGACAACAAACAAAAGATCAATAAGAAAAACAGAAACTTAAACAAAACTATTGACTAATTGAAACCAACAGATGTGTACAGAACACATCACCCAACAACAGAAAAATGTTCATTCTTGTCAAATGCACATGGAACATTCTTTAGGAGAGACCACATGTTAGGCCACAAAACAAATCTTAACAAATTCAGGAAGATTAAAATCATATGAGTATCTTTTGAGATGACAATGGAATGCAGCTAGATTTCAATAGTACAAAGAATCTAGAAAACCACATGAAAATTAAATAACACTCTCCTAAACAACCAGCAAGTTAAAGGAGTCACAAGGAAAATATAAAAATACCTTCAGACAAATGAAAATTAAAACATACCAAAGTGTTTGGGATCCAGAGAAAGCAATAGTAAAAAGGAAGTTTATAGCTGTAAATGTAAATGTGTACATTAAAAAAAAGAGATGAAAAAAGTCACTATATAATTATAAAGGGACCAATTTGGTAAGAGAATATTAAAAATATAAATATATAATCACCCAACGTCAGAGCACTTAAATATGAACAATGGACAAATTGTCCAGATAGAAAATCAATAAGACAACACTAAACTTGAACTACACTTTAGAACAGAATATATACAGAACATTACACTCAACAGCAACAGAATAAACATTCCTCTAAAGTGCACATGGAACATTCTCCAGGACAGATCATATATTACAACACAAACTAATCTTAAAAAATATAAAATCAGAATCATATTCATTATATTTTATACCTCCAACTGTATGAAGCTAGACATCAATAATAGGCAAAATCATAGAAAATTTTAAAATATATGAAAATTGGATAATATGGTTCTGAACAACTGTGTCAAAAAGAAATTATTAAAATAAAGGAAAAATTAAACAATTTTGAGATAAACATCACAACTTATTGGATGTAGTAAAAACAAATTTAAAAGAGTTTATAACAATTGATGCCCACATCAGTTGAAAAGAAAAATCTCAAATAAACAACCTAATATTATACTTCTAGGAAGTATAAAGAGAGTAAACTAAGCTCAAAGTTAGTAGATGAAAGGAAATAACAAAGATCACAGCAGAAATAAATGAAATAAAGACTAGGAAAACAATTACAAATATCAAGAAAACTAGGAGTTAGTTTTTGAAAAGCTAAACAAAATTGACAAAGTGTTAGCTAAACTAAGAAAAAAAAGAGAATACTCAAATAAGTAAAAACAGAAACAGAGGAGACATTACAACAGACAACGCAGAAATACAGGCATCATAATAGCATACTATGAACAATTATATACCAACACACTGGACAACCTAGAAGAGATAGATGAATTCTTAGAACCATAAAACCTACCAAGACAGGGCGGAGCCAAGATGGCGGACTGCAGCCAGCTTTTTACAGAAGCTCCTGTCCAGAAGGAGGCTGAAAGGACAGAAGTTTAGCTAATTAGCTGATGGTTTGGAGCAGAGCCAAGAGAGAAGATTGAGGAGCACACTTCAA
>CAUYQV010119993.1:0-13527 GCA_963574575.1 Galagoides demidoff | reverse complement strand
ATATTTTGTGTTTGTGGTTGTTTTGGTTGGTTGTAGGTATTGAGTGATGGTTGGATGGAAGGAATGATGGAAGGAAGGAAGGAAGGAAGAGAAGGAAGGAAGGAAGAGAAGGAAGGAAGGAAGGGAGGAAGGAAGGAAAGAAGGGAAGAAAGGAAGAGAGGGAGGGAGGGAGGAAGGAAGGAAGGAAGAAAGGGAAGAAAGAAAGAAAGAAAGAAAGAAAGAAAGAAAGAAAGAAAGAAAGAAAGAAAGAAAGAAAGAAAGAAAGAAAGAAAGAAAGAAAGAAAGAAAGAAAGAGAGAGAGAGAGAAAGAAAGGAAGGAAGGAAAGGAAGGAAGGAAGGAAGGAAGGCAGGCAGGCAGGCAGGCAGCCTTTTGCTGATATGGAGAAAGTTCTCATAAACTGGATAGAAGATCAAACCAGCCACAACCTTCCCTTAAGGCAAAGCCTGATCCAGAACAAGGTGTTACCTGACTCTTCAACTCTGTGAAGGCTGAGAGAGGTGCAGAGGCTGCAGAAATGTGGAAAGCCAGCCGAGGTCAGTTGATGAGATTTAAGGAGAGAAGCCACCTGCACAACCAAGGTGCAAGGGGAAGCTGCAGGGTAACAGAGACTCTGCAGCAAGTTACCCCGAGACCTAGCTGAGGTCACCGGGGAGGGCGGCCACACCAACAGCTGATTGTCAGTGTGCACAGAACAGCCTTCTACTAGAAGAAGACGTCGTCTAGGAATTTCATGGTGAGAGAGACGTCGGTGCTCGGCTTCAAAGCTTCCAACGATAGGCTCACTCTCTCGTTAGGACTAATGCAGCTGGTGACCAAGTTGGAGCCAGTGCTAATTTCCGAAATCTCTAGGATACGTAAGTGTCATGCTAAATCTACGCTGCCTGTGTTCTACGAATGGAACGAGAAAGCACATCTGTCTACAGAATTGTCTTCTGAATATTTTAAACCCACTGTTGAGACCTTCTGGTCAGGAAAAAAGAAAAAAGATTCCTTTCAAAATATTACTGCTCACTGAAGTAACCCAAGAGCTGGGTGGAGATATAAGGAGATGAAGGTCTCCATGCCTAACACGACATCCAGTCTGTAGCCCGTGAGTGAAGGAGTAATTTTGATTTTCAAGTGTTATTATTTAAAAATACACCTTGTAAGGTTATAGCTGCCACAGACAGGGATTCCTCTGATGGATCTGGGCAAAGTTAATCGAAAACCTTCTGGAAAGAATTCACCATTCCAGATGCCACTAAGATCGTTTATGATTCTTGAGAGCAGGTCAAAATATACACATAAACAGGAGTTTGAAAGAAGTTGACTCCAGCCCTCATGGCTGATTCTGAGGGGCACGAAACTCGAATAGGGGAGTCGCAGATGTGGTGGAAACAGCAGAAGTAGAATTAGGAGTGCAGCCTAAAGACGGGGCTGAATTGGGTGGTACCTGTGGCTCCAGGAGTAGGGCACTGGCCCCATATACCGAAGGTGGTGGGTTCGAAACCGGCCCTAGCCAAAAACTGCAAAAAAAAAAAAAATGGGCTGAATTGCTGCTGTCTCATAGTAAGAATTTAATGGATAAAACATCTCTTCTTATGAATAAGCAAAGAAAGTGGTTTCTTGGGACAAAATCTGCTCTTGGTGTAGATGCTGTGAACATTTTTTGAAATGAGAGCCAAAAATTTAGATCATTATATAAACTGAGTTGACCAAGCAGGGTTTGACAGGATTGACTCCAATCTTGAAAGCAGTTCTCCGACAGGTAAACGCCTATCAAACCACATCACAGGCTGCAAAGAAATCTTTCCTGAAGGGAAGAGTCAGTAAAGGCAGCGAACTGTCACCATTTCCCTTTAAGAAAGCCACCCCAACCTTCAGCAGAACCACCCTGACCGGCCAGGACCTCAACAGGACGCAGGGCCCTCCACCAGCAGAGATTACGACTCATGGAAGGCCCAGGTGGTCGTTAGCACTTGTTACTGATGAAGCACTTTTCATTAAGATGTGTATTTTTTTTAGACTTAGTGCTACCCCTTAATAGAGTGCAGAATAGTATAAATGTAACTTGTTCACGCCCAGAGAAACCAGAAGTTCACGTGGCTCACCTTGCTGCAGTGATCTGGAACAGGCCCTGCCACGCCCCAAGGCACTCTGCCTAAAGGGCTAGGGCACACCTGGCAGGTGCTTCGAAAGTGTTTGTCACCAGGCTGGCGGTGTACTTACCCTGGGAAGTCTTCTGTTGGGGGTGGCACCTAAAGGACTGTCACATGGCATTAGAATAGGGTCCCCAGAGGAGTCCATGCTGGATTGGAATCCCGCCTCTGCCCTATACCAGCTGCCATACTTGAAGCATTTTATCAGAATCCCCATGCCTCTGTTCCTTCACCTATAAAATGGGCCTGATGATGACAGTACCAGCTCGGAAGGGCACCTGCAAAGGTCACATGAGAGAATAGCCCAGGAGAAGTCCCTGGCTGGGACCAGGAAGGTAGCCACAACTACACGTGAGCTGTTCACAGTAACAGCAGCCAGCATGGCTCCTGGTCTTCCCAAGTGTGTCCCAGTGGCCTGAACAAAATGCCAGTGATGTTGGCAGCCACAGGCCAAGGATGCTCAGGGCCCAGTCAGGAGCCAGCAAGAGCTGTACCCCAAGGGCCGCACCCCTAAATGTGGGGAGCTGGCGCGGAGGGCGTCAAACTCCCGCCACAGGCACTTGGGGTGGGGCTGAATGGAGCTGCAGTTCCTATCCACGTGTTTGCTCCCTTCATAGAGATTGACTAGTTGAACCCTTTGAAGACTCAAGGACACCCATGGAGAAAAAGGACACAACGCAGGGGCCATTCCCCTCCAACTTCAAACAGCCACCTCTGAGCAGGGCCCAGGGCGACCAGGGTCTGCCCCGGGCTCTCCCACCCAACCCCCACCTCTGCTGGGAGAAGAAAAAAAATCCTTGGACAGGGTCCATCTTTAACTCACTTGCTGTGTCTGAGGCCCAGACACACGCTGTTTAGACAGCCTGTTTCGGTGGGTGGTCAGGTCGAGAGACCCAAGTGCAGAGTTTACAGAAGGCCCTGGCACAAATGAACTGTTGACGACCAACTGGAAGGGCTCAGTGAAATCATAACATGTAAAATATGAAAAGGGGGCCGTTTTCCATGGGGGGGGGGTGAGAAAAAGGGGAAGAAAGGCCCGTTTGGAAGGAATTCAAGCAGCCACCCCAGGGCCGTGCACAGAAGTCTGGCCACTGAACACGTGTGCCCGCCATGAGCCTCGGCCCCCTCCCCTCCCTGCCGACACACACAGCTTTTTTTTTTTTTTTAACATTTCATAGATTTAAATAGTCTTTCTGCATCAAATACAAGAAACAGACGGACGTTTTCTCATCCCCTGTTATGTGGAAGGCTAATATTTGGCCATTTACGCTCCATTGGAGACCATTTCTGGGAGAACACAGCCCCTTTCCAGGCTGGTGGCCGCCCACCCCGGCCACCCGCACCCACCTTGTCGGCCAGCACTTCCCTGCGGGATCTGAGCCGGGTGGGAACAAAGGCTTGGCAACTGTGCAGCTGAGCTTCCCAGCCCTCGGAATCCATAAGCACATCCTGCTGCCCTGGGCGCCGGCATCGGCCTGAAGGCCTAGGAAAGCTCCCTCTATAAAGGCAAGAACATCCCATCAGAACCGTGGCCACCACGCCGTCCTGGTCTAGAATCTGGCCCCATTAGCTTCAGATTCTTGTGGTTTTGATGCATTTAAAGACCCCAGAAAGTCCCTCCCCAGTTCCTCTTCTCCCCAAAAGTCACCGGTATTGTCATTCCCAGAAAGGTTTTTGTTTTGTTTTTTACTATCACTCTCATAACTATCAAAAACCACCTTACAACATTATTTTTCGCTTTTTAAAAAAAGTTTTAAAAGTGTCCTTCCTGCTATTTTGTTCTGAAACATTGTTACTCTCCAATGTCTTTTCAGACAGATACAAAATATTCTATTGAATGAACTCTGTTACTGTTTCACATTCCTCGCCTATTAAATGAACTTTGTTTCTGTTTTGAGTTCCTATTTCCATCAGATAAACTTTGTTACTATTGTGCCATCCCTGGGGTGAGAAGAGCCACTCCCCTCCAGGCTCCTGCTACACACCCTCAGGTAGGCGGTGGTTTGACTGTTACATTGTTGCTGTAAACATTCTCCCACACACATCCATGCATCCAAAATACATTTTTGCAAGAATTTCTCCAGGAGATGGACATAGTACATCCATTTTACTAGCTATTTTATCACTTCTCTGGCTATCGATAAGAATATGTACCTTTTCAGCAATGAAGACAAGTTTATCTTCTGCAAATTATCTCTTTATAGTGTTGCATATTTTTCTATCAGATCATCTTTTATTATTGACTTGTTTAGAACTCAGGTAATTACAATGCTCACAAACCCTCCTGCCTATGATCTATCGAATGCTGATCTAAGCACACTGGGGATGTCATCTAATACAATCCTCCAGATAATTTTTAGATGAGGAAATAGGGAAGGATGGGCATTTATGAGGACACCTGCTGTGACGTGACGTAACACCAGGCAGGGCAGTCATTTAAGTTGAAAATGGCTTCTTCCAGTCTTTGGTTTTTGGGGGGTTTTTTTGTTTTTTAACCTCATGTTGTTAATAGTAGGTTTGTCAAGAATAGGAAAATTTTCTGTTTTAATTTTAATAGAGTCAAATTCATCCAACTCTTATTATTTGTGATATTTGTTTGTTGTTTAAAAAAAGCTGTTTTGAACCCAATGTTATAGATACTCTCCTGTATCTCCCTCTTAGAGTTTTAACATTTTTCCTTGTACATTAGGATATAGATCTAAATTTTCTGTCTGTAGACATCTAATTTTATTTTATTAGATAAACATCTACCTTCTCTTTGAGGATTCATTAACCTGATAAGTGCAGCTGTCAAACTAAGATGCACTCTGAGGGCCCATTTGGTATGGGACATGTCACACGGTCACTGCAGGGGCACTAATCATAAAGACAGTGGAAACCTTGACCTGCCACCAACGGTTATTGCCTTTGAGATTATTTGGAGGACAGAGGTTACCATTCCATGAGATCCATTCAGGTCTCACTCAGCCCTATTTATAGACCAACTCTGCAGCCCACTTGGTCTTTCCCCATCTCTCCCAGGCTGAGGCTCACAGTCTTGGCAGGCTCTTCTGGGAAACCAGCCTGCTGGGCGCCACTGTTAGTGCTAACCTCTCATCCCAGCCTCCCTCCAAAGTGTGCATCTATATCAGGGTGACAGGGCAGATCTATTATTCAAACATAAACCAAATTCTCATGTAAGTGCTCTCTCTCCCCCGTTATTCCCCAAACAGCAAGGTGTCCACTTCTGGCAGCTAACTGACTGTAAGAGGCACAAGGTACATTATTGTCATAATAAGTATGTGTCTATTTTGATGTAACACCGAGATAATGTGGCCTGAACAGCCCAGCATTGGGCTGCTCAGGCTGTGCTGATGGGCTCTGCAGGGCAGGACGGGCATTTACGTGCACAGGCCTGGGCCCACCACCACCCCACCCCACCCCTGTGCCAGCCACAGCCCGGCCCTAAGCCCAGCCCCAACTTAGTCAGCTGCAGGACCCTCCCTGTCCTCACCCTGTATAAAATGGGGCCAGCATTCTGGAGGCTGCAAAACTTAAATGCCCACGTCTGTAAAATTCTGAGCACAGCCTGCTGTGAAGTGAACATTCTATATGTGTTAAATATTAGTTAAGATCTTTTAAAAAGTGATTCCATTTAAACAAATATGTTATTGTATGTAGTAATTAAAATGACTTTCTAAAACATTTTCATTTAAGGAAAAATGGCACTGGCATTTTTTGGCTTAGGCAATAAACCATGGCCCTTCTGTATCTAAGTTCCTCAAAGTTGTCAGAGGGTGGCCTCTGCCCCAGCTGCACCTCAGAAGCACCAGAGGAGCTTTGAAGATGTGCTAGGCTGAGCCGCACTCCAGACCCTTGGAGCAGAACCCTTGGGCTGGGGCCCATTGCCAGGATACAGCAAAGCTCCCACTGAGGGCCTGGTCTATGAGGACCCCGGTCTGTTTCCCTCTGGGTCTGCCGGACCCACAGGGGGACTCCAAGTAACTGGCGCTCACAGTAAGGCTCCAGGCAACACAGGGGGATCATCTTCAGCTCCCACCATGTGTGTTTTGTTGGGGAGCTGACTGTACCCACTGAACAGGATGGCTGGCATCCAAGCAAGGTGGGTCCTAAGGGCCAGTGCCCTGGGTGGGAAGCAGTGGGACCAGCCATGGGGGTGGTGGAGCCGGGCCACCCAGGAGATGACAGTGAGGGTTCCCACTTCAGGCCAGGGACCTTTGGCTCCTCTCTGAGAGTCACAGAGCTAATGATGGCAGCACAGGGTCGGGGGAGGGCAGCAGGCAGAGCAGGGAGACCCTGCAGGGGCCCTGCCCTCACTCTTCCTTGCCCCCACACTTCCTGCTGGGCAGAGTCCTCCCTGGCAGAGTGAAAGGCATGGCCAGAGCAAGAGGGTAGACCTGGTAACAGACAGGAGAACCCCACACAGGGGGATGGGGTGAGGACCCCTAGCGTTGAGAGAACCTTCTGGAAAGCATCACACTGATTAGAGTTAGCTAGGATAAGGCCTGAACCCTGGGGTGGCCCCGGGCATGAAGAAGGGGCAGGTGGAGTGCACATGTGAATGTCCACCACAGAGGGGACCAGGAATGGATGGCATTCAATGCCCAGAGGCCCCAACATGTGCCCACCCCTCACATGAATATCCAGCACAGAGAAGACCAGGGATCGATGAGGCTCAGGCCCAGAGGCGCCCAGCATGTCTTCACCCCTCCTGGCCAGAAGTTCTGAGCTCTTAGGAGAACCTGGCCCTCCTGGCTGGAGCCCCTGGGAAGCTGCCAGGAACCTGGGCCACTGTGCCTGGTGGCCGACCTCCTGGGCAACCACACTGCAGATGAGCCGTCCACCGGTCACATCCCAATGCCACAGGGCCACTTCCATCAATAGTACTTTTTTTCTTTCAACCATTTTTATGGAGACTTTTTCTTTTTTTGAGAGACAGGGTTCCAAGGAGCCGAGGGGAACACAGCCCTTTTCATCGCATGGTTGGCTGAGCACCTTTGTTGCATGAGCTGGGAACGTCCCTTCCTTGTACATGGGGATCCTACATGTGTGAACTGCAAGGAGAGGGGTGAGGTTCCTGTGGGATCGTGGGCCTGGTTGGCGCCCATGGGGCTGTCCATCCCGCTGCGGGCAGTGGGCTCCTCCCCCTACACAGAGCTATCTCCTACTCCTACCGCTCCCCACACGCCCCTGCACAGTCACAGGCACAGCTCACCAGGACACAGAGCGTATCCACAGCCATTTTTCTCCTGTCTGAGCCCTGCCATGCAGATGATAAAGGTGACCCTCGCCTCTGGTGGAGACTCCATGGCTAATTAGATCCAGATGTGGCCTAATTAGCCAGTCGGCAGGAGGGCCGCCTGGCCTGGCCAGTCCCAGGGCCC
This sequence comes from Galagoides demidoff, assembly GCA_963574575.1. Lineage (NCBI taxonomy): Eukaryota > Metazoa > Chordata > Mammalia > Primates > Galagidae > Galagoides > Galagoides demidoff. Next base: position 6,004 of record CAUYQV010119993.1, on the reverse strand, counting down.
CGATGGCCCAGGAGGGGCACATGTCATGCCCGGTCTCCTCCACTGCACACAGGAACCCATCGAGTCAACATGTCCCCAAAGCTGCCTGGCTGACTCAGCTCTCTGGAAAGCACTGAGCACAGCTGACCATCACTGCACACAGAGGCCCCGAGGGGCAGCGAGCACTGAGCACAGCTGACCATCACTGCACACAGAGGCCCCAAGGGGCAGCAAGCACTGAGCACAGCTGACTGTCACTGCACATACAGGCTCTGAGGGGCAGCGGGCACTGAGCACAGCCTCCAGTAGGGTCATACATTCCAACAGTCTCCGAGTCAGGTGAGGCCACAGGCCAAGCAATGTCACTGCAGCAGAGAGGAAGGATGATTCCACTTCAGGGCCTGGCCCCTAAACCTCCCCGTCCCTCCCCACTCCACACACCACAGGTCTCTGCATCAGAGACTCCGGGCTGGGACCCAGCATCTAAGGATTAACAAACCCTCTAGGGCAGTAGTTCTCAACCTTCCTAATGCCTCGTAATGCTGCGACCCTTTAATACAGTTCCTCATGTTATGGTGACCCCCCTCCACCATAAATTATTTTCATTACTACTTTATAACTATAATTTTGCTACTGTTATGAATTGTAATATAAATATCGGATATGCAGGATATATTTTCCTAGGAGCCCCCAACTGCAGACGAGCCAGCACCCATCCACAGGTGAAAGGACAAACAAACGGAGGGGAGGGGACACCCACAGGACGGGACACCACTCAGTAAGGAGGACAAAAGCTTTGCTGACCAACACAGAGACGTGGACAGTCTCAGAAACACCACACTGCTGAGGGGTGGGCACAGGTGAGCTCTCGTGGTCCCCGCTGTGACGCTCCCCAGAGACAGGGAGCAGGTCTCAAGTGTCTGCAGCCCAGACAGGGAGGACACAGCAGTGAACGGAGGCATCCCTCACGGGATTTCCAACAGGTTTTCCCTGTGTGTTAGACAGAAAAGGCCTAAGAAAAAGAGATCAAGGAGCCCAAGGAGCCAGGATAAGGAGTGCGGGGAGGAGGCTGGCAGTGACCTGGGATGGTGGCCTGGGAAGGCCTTGCTGACACGTGGGCATCGGCAAGAACCCCCAGGGAAGGAGGGAGATCTCTGAGCAGAGCTTCCCAGGCAGAGGGAACAAAACATGCATGGCCCCATGGCAGAGCCAGCGGGGGCCTGGGCAGCAGCGGGGACAGACCGTGAGGTCTGAGAGTCTGGGCTGGGCGTCCCACGGGCCTGAGAGTCACCATGTGCCTTCCTGTGGGGCGCTGGGCACATCTGAGGAGATAATCAGTGTGTTGTGGGCACTCCAGCTCATGTAGAGGGGAGACGTGTTAGCAGGATTCCAGCAAAGGAAGAGGGGGCTTGGACGGCAAGAGATCACAGGGAGGAGGAGGAGGAGGCTGGATTCTGGGTGTGTTTTGTAGATCTGTAACAGACTGAGCAGCCTGTGGGGAGAGAGAAGGAAGGCAGACCCAGGCACCCCACCTGAGCATCTGCAAGGAGAATGATGGTTGTTCTTTCTTTGATACACAGCTGGGAACAGAGCGGTAAAGGCTCTTGCCTGGCTGGATGACACCATTGAGGAAGGGAGGGCGTCTTTTAAAAAATACAGGCAACAGTGCTGTAAAACGCAGATGGGAAAACTGCATTTCCTAAAAATGTTGGCTCTTGGCAGGCTGCGACGGCATGTCAGTCTCAGCTGTGCCCCAGCACCTAGGAAGCGCCCAGCAGCACAGCTCCTGCTGACACCAGAAAAGCAGCCTGCAGGACAGGGTCTTAGCAGCTGACCTGGTCTGCTCAGCTCACGTTCTCCACACACCCCGCGATCATCTAGTTAAGGTTTCACCATGATTGTGAGGCTGTCTCAGGTGACCCTGAGGAGGGTGTCATACAGAGACAACAGGTGTGATATTGGTCCAGGTTACGCTGATGATACGATGTTTACTCCGATGATTCTCTTAGACACTTTGTTGAAATAAAATCACCTTTCTGTTCTTAAAGCATGTTGCACTGTTAGAACAGAGACGACCTCAATGTTACTTCCTATCAGATAAAGTTACAATGTGCTGGGTCAGTTTCCTTGTATTTCATTACAAAAGTTAGTAGAACTGTAGGAGAGGCTGTTATCCCTGTTCTCTGGACTCCTGGCCTTCTGACGAATAAAGCTTATTTGGACCTAAAACCCCGTCTCTGTATATTGGCCAGACACTGACAGGTGGCAGGACCCTCTTGGTCCAGTAATACTGCCGCCTGATGAATATCTGTGGAAAAACAAATGAATACGGGTAAGGTGGGTCACAGTTGCCAAGCTCTGGAGCGCAGCAGGCTCTGGGCAAAGTGCTGTGTGCGTCAAGTCTCGGATCATCCTCACAGCAACCCTGGGGTGAGGGCGGATGCTGCCACCTTTGACTGACCAGAAAATGGAGTCCCAGAGAGGCTCAAAACTCACCTGTGGTCAGCAAACTAAAGATCACAGGTGGGATCAGGCTCCAAAACCCAGCTGCCCACAGTCATGAGCTCGGCCTCCAGGCACTCTGCGTGCAGCGTCCTCCTCTTAGCCACCCTCACAGCCAGCCAGCTGCCCACGCTTTGCCCACCCACTCATCCGTCCACCCGGCCACCTGGCCACCACCCAGCCGTCCAAACAGGCAGCCTTCTTGAGCACCAGGCGGTGGAGACAGAGCAGGAACCAACCTCTCGTGCTCCTCCCACTCCCGGCTACTGCAGCCCGCAAGAGGGGCCGAGCTGAAAGCTGAACTTTGGAGGGCGCGTGGGAGGGAGCCCAGGAGTGTAAACAGAGACGCATCTGCTGGCCAGGGGCAGGGGCGCCACCTGGAATGAACTGTCCTCACACACGGAAGCCAGGGCCTGGCCCTGAGGAGTTGAGAATATGCACAAAAGTGATGCCGTGACAGGGCTGACCCCGGAGGGAGATTGTGAAATCCCAAGGAGCTTTCTCTCTCTCTGTTTGGAAACTTCCAGCACCCACACCAGGGGCTCTCACGCAATCCTCTGAATGCCAGAAACTCCCACCCAGGCTTCCCAAGTTCCGGAATATCCTCTCCCTAGTAGATTACTGGTTCTCTGCCTGAGGGTCGTAGGTCCCAACCTGCCCTAAATGACGATGGGCGCTAAGGACTCAATCAGATAACCACACCCCCCACCCAGTTAACACGCCCACGGAGCTGCTCCAGAACATCCTCAAGCCTCTGACCACCCACCTCCATTACTCTGTTTCTGGGATTACTCTGTCCATTCTCTTTTGGAAACTGCCCCTTCCCCATCCTCAGTCCACAAGACCCAGGTGGTGGGTCACAGCTCCCCCTTGGCCTGGTGGGTGAACACAGGACTCAGACCCAGACAATCACGGTCACGTCACAGGACGAGAGTGAAGCCCAGGATGTTCCCAGATCAGCTGAGAGTAAAGCGTGCTCTCCACACCGTCACCAACCTGGTGGCGTTGGTAAGTCCAACCTGGTAAGTCCAGTTGCCAGAGGCCAGAACATGGAGAAAAACTACCTGAAAATGAAACCACTGTTGGGCGGCGCCTGTGGCTCAAAGGAGAAAGGCGCCAGCCCCGTATGCCAGAGGTGGTAGTTCAAACCCAGCCCCGGCTAAAAACTGCAAAAAAAAATGAAAGCACTGTCCAGAAAAGCAGCACCCAGGACGGGAGAGAGACCTGGGCCCACCGATGCCCAAAATCCTGGGATGGGTCATTATATTATAGGAGGCAGTGTTTTTTTTTTTTTCTGTAGATGTGGAATCTGTCACTTAAAATGGAGTGAATCTTGACTGCTATGACAAAGAGTCACATAGGACCACACATGGGGCCCAGCGGGACACGATGTGCAGACCAAAGTCCTAGCCACTTCCTCCAAAAGGCTCCCTGACTCCTGTCTCCTGTCCCTGGACACACACAGCCCTCCCTGCCCCCACTGCCCCAGCCTCCACTTCATCAGATACTTCAGACCTAGATCTGGGAAGTCTCCTCTCCTGCTAGAGCACGTGAGCACCTGAGGGGCTGAGAAGCCAGATGGAGACTCCTACAGGAGCTGCGCCTGGTGGCCTGTGCCCCCCAGCAGGGTACACACCTGGCTCAGGCTGTTTGCTCACCTGTTAAGGGGGCACCATGTCACTGGTGCGCTTGGCAGGCTGCTGTGACGAGTCCTGTGCCAAGCTCACCTGTGACTCTGGACACATAAATGGGGGAAGGAAAGGATACTCCTCCCTCCGACCCCCAGCTCCGGTCACCACGCAACCACATTGTTTAGGCTTCAAAACCTCAAGGCTTTGCATTTTTTCAATAAGACCATTAGATTACTGTTATATTTTTAAGTAAGTGAAAGTAAGCAGTGTCCTGTGCGTACTGCAGCCTCCACTCCCGCTGCCAAGGAGGCGAGGGGGCCATCAAGAAGAACAGAACCAATGTGTTGAAGGGCTGTTAATTATTTCCAGGGGGTGGAATTTCAGGTGATTAATTAAATTAATTCCATGAAATTAATTTAATTCTTTATGCTTTTTATTTAGCACTTTGTCAATTTCCTGTCCTGAAGATATATTCCTCTTCTAATCAGACCAAAATGAATTTTATTTTAAAAGAAAGATGGAATTAAGAACAAAAATGACCTGCACTTTATACAGCCGGCAGGAGGGAACAAGCTGGCTGGTGACAGGCTAGGACCTGGGAGGACACAGAGCTGCTGGTGTTGCTGTTGTCCTTGGGGGTTTCAGTGCATTGAGCGCTACAGTGGCCATGGATATGGGGTATTTTTGCTAAGATTGTAAAGGAAGCAGGCTGCCAAATCTCAGTGCAATTTGGGAAACAGATCCTTGCAAACTAAAATTACTGGAACTTCCCAATGATAGAGACTTCTGATATGGGGGGAAAGTGTCCCCAAGTGTAGACTCAGACGTTGAGCTGTATCTACAAAACTCTACATACCATCTCCATGCAGACATCACTAATTGATTGCCACACCCATCCCACCAAGCCCAGGCAAAGCTTCCTGATACTGTTCGGGCATGACCCCCAATCAGGGGAGTTGACACAAGGGGCAGGCTGGGACCTGCAAGGCTGCCCCACCCCTGGGGAGAGTGCCGGGCCGGTGCTCTGCTAGGGTGAGTGAACACACCAAAGCCAGGAGCAAGTAGCCGTGTTCCATGGACCAGGACAGAGCGTCCCGGACTCAAGCCTTTGTCAGGATCACTTGGGGAGTCTGGACACAGACTGTAGCCCCAGAGTTAGTGATTCTGCAGGTCTGTGGTGAAGGCAGTTTGAGAACCACTTAGACTAAGAAGACCTGAGAATTAGTTACCGAGGGATGGAGGCTAATTAGAGGCCAGTGACTCTCAGCATCAACCCATCAACGATGCATTCAAATCACCAGGGGAATCTCCACCACCTGCTTCTCAGATTCGGATGCAGTGGGTTTAGGGTGGGGCCAATGTGGGGATTTCCTCGAAATCTCCCACCTGTGCAACTACAGTTGCAAACTATTGTCATAGACCTTCGCGAAGTATTAGATTTCTGTTCTCCTCAATTCATGCTCTTTATGTTCTTGGCATAAATTAGTTGTAATCGTTAATGGCCGTAACTCCAGCTCCGAGGATGGAGCCGACAGCAGCACTTAATAGTTGGCTGGACGGTTCCTTGTAGGACAGGCGATGCAGAAGCCCTAATGTGGATCTGATGGGAACATCAGGATCTATTGGGGGTACTGAAGTCACACACGATGCCTGGAGAAGGAAGGTCCGGTTAATAAATCTGTAATATGCTGTTTGGTCCAAAAACAAAGTGGATAATAACTCAGCCATGTTGAAACCCTACTATATTGTATTGGGAAAGGAAAAAGGAAAGAAGGGAAGAGAAAGGGAGGGAGGAAGGGAGGGAATAAGGGGGGGAGGAAGGGAGGGAGGGAGGAAGGGAGGAATATTATTTTCCACAGAAAATAAATAAATCCACTTCCTGCATTAAATCT